>JAPMAG010002357.1:0-11215 GCA_036584685.1 Rhyacophila sp. Rhy_31_5
TTGTGCCTCCTGTAAAATTTGTTCTGTGAGGGTTACTCCCTTTTACCTTAACACGATCGATATGCATTTTAAATAAAATATAACTGTTCTTCGGAGGTAAACTATACTTTGTCAATTTTTGTCATAATGAGATATTCGACATTCTGTAATTATATCGTGCGACGCTCTTTCCAGTGAATCGCACAATATGTTGTAGCCCTACTAGAAAATAATGTTACACTATGTTATATTATAATACTACCTGAAGTAAGTAATACCAAAATGTTTGAACAGTCATAATATAGACGCTCAACTATGTTAGAGATATAACGAATTACAATTTGAGGTAACGAGATACCAGTAATAAAATCAATGCAAAACATCAAGGAAAATGGATTGTGTGATGGGTAAAAATAAAATAATTATTCAGGTATGTAAAATACTTTTTTTCTTTATTTTATTATTCACAGGACACTCCCTTGTAGACCTTAGTTATCATGAAAAATAGGCATATGTATGAAGTCAGTCTTATCGGCCATACAACACCTAAAAGAATGTCCTTCCATCAATATGATAAATAATACTTATCAAAACACTAAATATTAATTTCCTTACAAGTTATTACGAAAATATTGCCTAATTAAATCTAAAATAATACATATCACAATAATACATCTTATTCTATTTCGCAAAAATGCTAATGACACTAACATTTTTCCATCTTGACAATGGTTATTATTTTGTATTTATGTTATCGATGATTTACGTTTTATAGCTTTCAATTGTTCTACCAATGCTAATCTTATATTCTTGTATTGTTATGAACAAACAATTATAAAGAGTTATAGGTATTTAAAATTGCAATTTACGAAATGATTAAACAGACTTCTTCAAAAATATTTCATAAATGGCAGAAAATATTGTCAACACTACCAATATTGTTTGTCAAAATTATCAGTAAAATTTTACATAAAATGTTAGTCAAAACCATTAAAAGTTGAAAATTTTATATCATTGATCTATTTGTAAATTGTTTTTCTTTAATATTAAACTGTATATGTTAGTATAAAAGTTGAGTTATCATCGCATTTAAGGGGTCGTCCATAAACCACGTAACGTTTTTTCCCCTCCCTCCCTCCATGTGACACCATGTAGATATTCAGCGTGACCCCACTTTCCTCTTATTAAAAGTTACCTAACTTTTTACATTAACCAATAAAGTACCAGAAGCGAGTTAACTTGCATAACTTAAAACGTAGTTTGCTAGAGAAATTCGGATATTTTGGATGATTTTAGATATACAATTTCAGAGATATGATTATAATTTGGTCATTAAAAACAAAGTCATGCTAAAGAAACATTTAATATACTTATAAACCCACCCTCCTCCTTATAACACCATGTGGACATTGGCGGTCACCTCTCTTTCCCTTCAAGAGCGTTGTGTGGTTTATGGATGACCCCTAATACGCAGTCAGCTAAAAGTTTTGTAGGGCATCATTGAAAAATTCAAATATAATATTTATCTAAAAGTACATGGTATTGGTCATAATTCCAAGAAACCGACATCTGAGTAGTCTCTAGTTGCAATTTGTGTTTTTAATATTTTAAAAATACGCAAAATGGTAAATATTTATAAAAATATGATCCATTTAAAACATTTTAAATTTACGCCAAGTTTAAATTTATACAAAACACGTTGTATAAATTAAATTTGTGCAAGTCATATCGTATAAATATCTGAGTCATATTATGGTCTTGCAATAAATATATATTTACAAAGAAATATCATAGTTATTATATTCTTAATACTGATAATTTGAATTAAGTTCACATAAATAGACATACAATAATATCTTACAGAAATAAATAATACTCAAAAAAAAAGACATCGCATTCGTCATAGTAATTTTTACAAGTCTATAATTATTTAAATACATTAAAATATTAATATGAAACTTGTTATTTATTTTACATTAAAATATTGGCTGAAAAGTTCTGACATAATTGTTTGTTACGAAGCTATATAATTTAATACGGATAAAAAATATCTCAAAAGTATCCAGTTTTTATGTGATATATGCAATTAGAATGGTAATAAATCAACAATTTATATTACGTAAAAACTTTTTACAAATAACGAGTAAATAATTTTGTTTTTTTTTTTGAATTTTTAAGTTATAGCAGAACATATACAGTGAAACCCCATTAGTGCGCGCCCGAAATGAACGTTTCCCCGCTATTTGCGTGCAGTTTTTATAGTCCCATTTAATTTTAAATAGTATATTTAGTACCCGCCTTTACGTTTTATTTCCCAGAATTTGCGTCTGAAATATGTAAAATTCATTTCATAAACACATTAATTATACGCAATGATTTACTATTTTTTTAAATGAATATTGGGATCAAGACTTTACGAGTTGTGCGACATGACGCGATTTGAAGGTAAACGTTTGTTTTAGTAAATCATGGGTAGGCAGACGGTATATTTTGGTTATTTTGTTCTTTGATTCAAACGTGTCGGTAGTTTGTTGCTGGAATTTGTTAATAATTTATCACTTTTCTTTCGTTTTTATTTCAGCAAATAAAAACATTGTCAAATTCATATTGGGTATATATATATATATATACTCTTACCGCCAATCTACGTTTTCCCTCAAATTACGTTTTTATCGGTCCTTTCAAAAACTTAAAAACGGGGTTTCAGTGTATTCATAATTTTGAGAACCAAAAATAACTTTCCTTATTTAGAATGATATCTATTTTCGAGCGATATATTTTATTTTCACTGTTGTGAAAAGCTTATGTAGTAATAGTTTTTTTTTTAAATAGTGACTTTTCAACGACTGGCCAAATAATGTAATTTTTTATCAGTCTCTAATATTAATAAAAAAGGTGTTTGATAAAAAAAAAACACCATGATTCATATAAACAACCACAATTTATATTGTCACATAACAAAGCAAGGGTGAGAAACATGCGGCCTTTTGACTGATTCTGAAAGTAATGTACAAACATCTTTATATTTATGAAGATAATTGAGTTTTGTTGTAAGTGGCGTTGTTTGGTTAGAAATAAATGTATGCGGGCTTTATACGTTAAAAGATTTCCCACACCTGATTAATTCATTATTTGTGAAGTAACGATCAACGACAATTTTAATTAAATTATCGCTGAGTTTTTAGTAAGTATTGAACAATGGGTCATGTGATAAAACAGGACTTATAACTGATATTGTATATTTTCACAATTTCCAATGATGTAAAATTTAAGGCATTATTTGGGAGCAATGGTTGCAAATGCTCAATATGTTGGTTGAAGAGTTGAGAGACGTTTTTTATGTCTTAGTACATAGTAGTGTTACAATAAATTATTACAAAAAAACAAATATTTAAATAATGTATTAAAGTTATTTACAAAAAATCTAATAATATGATAAATTATTGCCATATTATATATTCAATGGAAATGTTTTCGAGTTTAAGCTTAAGGACACATTTAAAATGACTGTTTTTTCGAGCACTAGTAATTTTATAAGCATGTATGCACAGTTTTCTTTGTCCTACAAAGTTTGCATTTAACTTCACAGCACCAATGAAATGTACATGCGCATCTCTCCACTACAGTCTGCTCTTGCGTTCTGTACCCTCGACCACAGCACATCAGATCGCATCCATCAACTCCAATAGAAGTATCATTGCACTGCCTTCCATGGGTTCCTTGAATACCCAATCTAGAATTTTTCTCACAGAACCCTGGCGACGGCTCTAAGTACACTAAGTCTTTAACCCCTGGAGGTTTATGTTCTGGATTATGAGGCTTTAATTGGAAGTTGTATCGGTTTCTTTTTAACCCGCGATGGTGTCCTGTGGCATGAATGCTATTCATTGCAGCATTGGTCGTAAATCCTGCGTTTGGGGGATTTTCTACACCAGGTCGAAGGCTATTGCTAACCATCACGCGAGATGCACCATCAAAGCGATCTTTGAGGTTGTCTCCGATTGTACGAAATGACGGTAGTCTCATCCAGCAGGTTTTTACTGTACAAGAACCAGACATTCCATGACACTTGCACTCCTGACGCATCTCTGATTGGACGTGCTATTGAAGAAAACAATAATTAATGTTTAAAATACATTTTACGAGTGTTATATATAATATGTACGAAATCAATGGAATAAACTTCGAATTCATATATTTAAAAATGTTCAAACTAAGAGAAAATAATATTCTCGTTCTGTTAAATAAAATGATATTAATAGTTTTTTAATACAAAACAACACTCGTTTCAGTTGAAAAAAAATTATTATCAAATCTATGCACAAAGTATTCATGTATGGATAAATTGAGTGCATCAATTCGTAGATAATTTAAGAATAGAAAATCCCTTGCCAAAAAGATATTTTTTTCTTATAAAGCAATTTGCAATTTTCACTTTCTTTTTCTTCATAAAAACTCTATTACACTCGTATATTTGTTTGACCGTATAGGATCTTAACGAAATGAAATTTCTCTTAATACTTGTTTTTAACGAATACGGGATGGTATCACCATGCACAGTGTGATAAAAGAGAGAATTTAGTCGCGCCGACCAATCTCTGCTGGGTAAACTGTAGTGATTTCTTTGATATTTTATAATTAACGGAATAAAAAATAAAACGTTTTAACTGTTTTGTACCGCCAACATAAAACACATATTAAAGATCCATTTAATATGTATTTTTTTTTAATATGTATTTAAAGATATTATGCAAGTGTCAATAATATGAAATACGAGTATAGAGTCTATTTAAAATAGCTTACCGCTCTCCCAGCTTCGTTGTTGTGAAGATTCATTTTTTCTCGAAGGTTCCTCCCTCTTTCTCCCGTATCGACGAAGTCCCTCGAAAATTTAAAGCCGTAGCCTATATTATCTGAGCATCCTCCCCATTCCCAGTCTCTAACTCCAGCGGCCGTCGCTGAGGCCGTCTGCATCGCATGAGGTGCACGTGCTTGGTGACTGTAGTCGCACGTGCAGGATTCCACGCTGCCTTCCGCGCACGCACGCGCGACTGCGTGTGTTACTGCTGCACTAGTGATGGCGTATATGAACGCCGTTTCGCGACAACCTAAAGAATATTGCGATTATGAGTACCAGCCATACAATGATATTGAATGTCCGTAATATTAAAAAATAGTATAGTGATTATCTAAAATTAAAAATAATATAATAAAACGTTCAAATTTTACGATTATTTCTTTATTG
The DNA here is from genome assembly GCA_036584685.1 of Rhyacophila sp. Rhy_31_5. Taxonomy (NCBI): domain Eukaryota; kingdom Metazoa; phylum Arthropoda; class Insecta; order Trichoptera; family Rhyacophilidae; genus Rhyacophila; species Rhyacophila sp. Rhy_31_5. The sequence continues at coordinate 5,225 of JAPMAG010002357.1, forward strand.
AGACATTATATTTGTCTACTTGTTAACTAACCTGATAAATAAACACAATCAACAAAATAAAATAGGAAAATAAAATGAGAAATGAGATAAGAACAAAATAGATATCAGATTATAAAAATAAGTTGAAGTAATATTATTAGGTTGGTTGTTCTCGCGTGTGAATGGATAGCGTATTGGATTTACAAACCGAAGGTCGCGGGTTTATTTCCTGTAGGTGGCAAAATTTGTACATGTTTTTTCGTGTTCATTTAAAATCAAGATATAGACCAAATTAGTTAAGCAATAATCTATCAAAGTAGTCTTCATACTGTGGATTTCCATATACTCCATTAGCGGATAAAGTAAAAAAAGTGATTAAGAAAACGTTAACAATTATTAAATACCTGCTATAGTGAACTTCATAAGACTATATGAATACTTTGTTTAAATGAAAATTTGTTAAATACTGAAATAAAGTAATGTGAAAAAGTTATCTTTTCAGAGTTTTCAAGTATTTAATCAAAACGTACCCTGCCTAAATTCGTAAAATCGTTTTATCCGGTTCTAAAGAAAATAAAGTATATTGATATTTTTGTTACAGAACCCAATCTGTGGTAAATTGTCTTAAATTATTAATTATTACATTAATTTGTAATAAATGGTCTTACTATAACAGATTAATGGATAAAATACCCAATAATGTATCATTAAAAAAATGAATCACGTACGCCAATAGTGTTGTCTGTGAAAGATAAGTATAATAGCTGGTATTTTACGATGAATGCTTACCTCTATCAACAATTTTCCCAAACAAATTCTTTCCTCTGAGAAAATTTCTCGCTGAACAGTTCCATCTTCTGTTGCGAAATTGATATTGACACTCGGCCACCGCTTGATTGGCGCCCTTCATGACAGCAACCAATACACCTGGATTTTCTTTCGCAAGCCTTCGCTGTTTCCGCCGTAATGTAGCGTGGACAGCAGGATCCAGGTATAAAACTCCTGGTGACATTGGTGATATGTTATTTGGCTCCCCGGCTTTAGCTATGCCCCTGCAATTAAATAACAGCTTTAATTATCAAATGTATTGTGCTATATTATAATTAGATAAGCCAAAGAAAATCAACATAATAACTATGTAATTGTAATATTGTATAAAATCCGTTATGATTATTATTTTTAAAGAAAGATGTGTTACGAGTACAGCCCGCGCATAAACTTATGTGTTCATTTTTGTGACTTGTTGAATACGGTTTTATTGGTTTCCAAACAAAAATATGTGTTCTTTCAGCATGAAAATTCCCCCCCTCCATTTTGGTCTCGACCAAAAGTCCCCAAACTATGGTCCAGGAGTACTATTAATCTACTGACAGTGCTGCTCTATGGCTTTGAGTCATGGCACCTTACAAAGTCTCAAAACAACCGTTTACTGAGCTTCGAAAATAGATGCTTGCGGTGAATTTTGGGAGTGCGGTGGTATGACTATACGCAAAACGACGTGATAAGGGAACGGACCATGCAGCCTCTCATCACATCCAAAATGAAGATGAGGCGCTGGACTTGGTTTGGTCATATGTTAAGAAGGCCTGAATCACATCTCAACCGGTCATGCCTCTTTTTTAATCCAATCGGATTCCGTCGTCCCGGGAGGCCGGTAAACACCACCTACAGGATGTATTCGACGGAGTTGCGGGACGCAGGCATGACATGGGAGGATGCACGAATACTGGCCGATGACAGGGATTCATGGAGGCAGTATGTGGTGGCGTGACATGAATAAGAAATATATCTATCCATTGGTGGCTAAGGTATGTCATGTTGATAAAAATATTCATAATCCTAATATAACAAAAAAAACGGGTAGTATTGTGTTAACCAGACATTACAATAAAATTTATGAAGAATGACGACAGGAAAATTCATAAAAAATAAAATAAAAAAGTACCCTAAACAGATATGCAAACAAAAATCTTTTTTCCTTAGTACATATATTTATATTATTCATAAAATATATTGACATTTTACTCCCAACCTACTTGACCCACCTTTGTTTAAATATTGTCTTAAGAATCAAACAGTAAAAGAAAGGTGTGAACCTATTTGAAGTGTGTTCAGTCAGAGGAAATACATTTTTTACGCTTTTAGGAAATATTAATATAATATCAACAAATAAATGCCGGAGGAGGAGTGCCATGTTATACAATGCGTAAAGATAATATTCGAGATATCATATTTGTTCTTTGGTATGATTAGTCCTTGTGAATGTAATGTAATGTGCTTAACACTGTTTACTGGATATTTAATAATTGTTGTAGGCTATAATTAGCGAACTTATTTGAGGTCATAAATGTAAAAATATTACAACAAAACCCCCCGTATAACAATGTTTTTATAGTAATTGAAACAATACTACTACTATATAAGCAAAGTTCTCTCTAAGGTGTGCGCGTGTGCGGCCGCACACCTATTAAAATGGTCTGCATACCTGTTTCTATATTTCGCACACATCTCAAAGAAAGGAACCTGTTAACATATTTTTGTTTTACGCAATTATATATTTTATTTGATAATGTGTGATGGGTTCTCTGGTTCCTTTCTTTGAGATGTATGCGGAACATGGAATCATTATATACGTACTCGTATTATGTTACGTATTTCAAATAAAGACTTCATAAATTATGTAATTTATGATTTCGTTGTACATTATGTTGAATACCTAATTTTATCTATGCATGAATATGCATATTTGCGCAATCGTATATTTTTTCCCTGCACATCTAAGTTGATGGGGCGCAGACATAGTGAAAAAAATAGAGGGAACGTTGTATATGAGGCGTATATTTTCAAAGTGAATTTATTCCACTCCAACGAATTTGTGGCGAATGCCAAAAAACTGCTTAATGTCGATATTATATATATTTTTACTATACTCATTGGTAGTTTAAAATACAATTTGCAATAAAGACAACCAATAAATATATAATATCGATACCGTAAACAGTTTTTTGGCATTTGTCGTAAATTTGTTGAAGTGGAATAAGCTCATTTTGGAAATACACCTCTAATATGCAAAATTTATCATCTTAATTAAATTTTAAAAATAAATCCTATTTTTTTAAAATCTTAAATTTACTTGAGACAATAATTCAGTTTTTATTATGTATGCATGTTGCACCAAAATAAGTATACAAATAATGTATGCGTATCGCAAGTGGTTAATGTATTTTTGTAAATTGACTTTTAATTAGAAATTTTAATATATATCGTTTGACAAAATGTCGTAACCCACAGATTAAAATTTTACAGGAGGCACAAAAATCTATATAGACTATGATGTGTGATAAAACTATACATAGTTTATTCTGTGTTTTCGAATATGTTTGTCATTTATAATACGTTTAAAAAAAGAACTCTAAGATATTGTAATTTAAATCTATGTGATTCAAATCAACAAAAATACGATGTTAACCAAATTGGTGGGTTATGACATGTTGCTGTTTGTCGAACGATATAAAAATAACCTAGAATAATTAACCGCATACTAATAGTGGTAAAAAGTGTATGTAAAAGTAGTTAACACACATTGTTACAAGTATAATTTAAATACAATATTTAGATGTCACGTCTGCAATGAAGTAATAGAGGCAATATTTTATTGTACATTATTTGAATTTTTTCCACATAAAGAATAGCGGAGAATGAATTAATGGAAAAAAGCGTCATGTTAAAAAGTCTCGGTAATGCAAAACTTTTTCATTTTACAGAAATATTTGAAATGTATGTATGCATTAAAGATTTTTGGATAATTCATTATTTCGACATTTTCTCGCAATCTGTTCATATAGACAAAGAAATTTGGTAATTCCGTAAAACTCACTTACCGATGATTCTATTATGCAAGATGCCAGATTGCATGCGCATTCTGTGTATTTTGTTGAAGGAAACAAGATATTCAGCCTTTTCGAAGTGTTTTTTCAATATTGAAATCTTAAATACACATGCTAACAATACGTGAGTGTGTGCTGAGTCAACATATAGCTTAGCCCGATAATAGTTTGTTGTATTCTCAGAGTCAATATTTGCGTATTGTTTTAAAGTTGTTTGAGTTCCGAAGGGATTAAAGAAATTTTATGTCAACATCTTTCTTATCCTGTTACTTATGCACCTTTGTTAAACACAGCTTTGAATCTATATTTGCATATCTTATATTTGAGAATTAATTCAGTCATATATATCACATATTTATTGCCATGTGAGTTACAAAGATTTATTATCATTGGTAAGAAAAAATAACTTAATATATGATTATTAGCATTAATATATGTCGCTACGATCGACCACTTGATAACTTCTCTTCAGGTTTTTTAGTCTTTGCCAGTCATCTATATATTAATTTACCTTTCGTGACGTTATTTTGTACATAGTTTTGCTTACTAGAATTCTTATAAATATCTTTGTGAAAATTGTACATTTATTGTTCCTAAAAAAATAATACGATCCGCTACTGCTTTAAGATGTTAATAAAAATATGTATATTACAAAACATAATCATACCAATCATCATAATTATGAAGCTGTTTTTAAAGTAATCTTTATAGATTGCAGAATATTGTTATATTACTATAAATACATGGTTTAATGAAACTGAGCCATTAGATTTCATTTTAGTGTAAATGTTGTCATAAAGTTATCAATTATAAAAGAAAATTATAGAATCAAGAAATACAAACAAGTCAGAGTAATGTATATACAAAATGAATAAAAAACGTAAACAAATGATAATAGTACAATTTGACGTCGCGTTCGTTAAGAATACCGTCAAACAATAATTAAAATTGCATTTTAAAAGTGACTAAAAGTGTTTTTCTTTGTACACACTTAGAAATCTATACAAGTTGATGGGTATTTATACCGTTTGTTATTAATATTAATGTACTCATTATAAGGACATACACTTTTACAAATGAATAAAAGGTATATTTATTGTTTTGCATTAACAGAGTATTCGCCTCTTCTCAGGGCAATTTTGCTAAAATACGAGTTTTATTTTTGTTATCGACAAGTAACACATTAGTTCTTAGCCTATCCAAGAGTGAGTTTTTTTATTCATGTTTGGACAATTAGGTGAAAGTTTTTTCATTAATCTGGCTTTAAAATTTGAATTTTATTAAGTGTATGCTACTATTGTTGTATAATGGTTATGTAATGCATAAATAATATATTCGAGTATTTTATTGCTTGGCGCTTGACGCACATATACGTATATACTTCTTCATAGCGGACGTATACGCTCGTCCATACTCCTGGACAGATTAATAAATTTAAGCAAAAGGGATGGTGAGAATCTTTGATAGGGGCTGCTGACTAATACTCATTTAAATTGAAAATGAATTAACTGCAAAGATACGTGAAAACTTGTAAAATGTACCTGTACTAAGTCGATTCAAATGATTTTCATTGCAATGATTTTATCAAACAGCACTAAATTTTACGAGAAGAAATCTGCGTAGTGCATCTTTACTCTGGGTCATTCTGCTCATATGTAAACCGTCTGCGTTCATTGCATTACATTACGAAGATGTCAACAAACAATGACGCCACTCGCGAAAGTCGAGCAGTTGCAGATGTGGAATAACTTCAAAAGAAACCGACTCCAGAGGCGCGAAACCGCTCGTCACGATTTTTGACTTTCTCACGAGTTCGCATACATTACGGCCGACAAGTTTGTTTTTTTACATTGTACTTACGCGAGACGTTTATTCCAAGATCGCGTTAGAGATTAGCGGTTGTTTCATTTATTACGGAAGGATGTATGCAGGTCTTCCGACAAGATTCTGAGCGACGATTGTAAAATAATATTTCTGGCAACGCAACGTGCACAATCTCAGTGCCACACCGCGTGCTATATTTTTATGGCGATTACGTGTGTGGATTAAAAAAAAACGAATGTGATATACATCAGTGCTCAGCAACCTTTTCTCACCTACGACACACCAAAATTCTTCCTAGAAT
>JAPMAG010002358.1:0-11215 GCA_036584685.1 Rhyacophila sp. Rhy_31_5
CACCCCTCCCTCCCCCCTAAGAGCGTTACGTGGTTTATGGACGACCCCTTATTGGAAAACCCTATATAATTAATATCAACGGAACGAACGCATCATGTGTCCCCGCGAGTGCGCCTCCGAACCGTCGGCCGGGCAGGGCGATACGGGCAATAAAATTATTACATTACGGCGATGTTTCGCAACTTTTCAAGTTCACTCTACATTTATTCTTGCAGTCCGCGAGGAGTTTCCATCCGCTGACGAACCGCCGGTGAAATAGGTTCATTAATATTCCGCCAAGGCTTCACACCTCATCACACAATAACTATTACGTTAGAATCAACGTGTTTGGTAAACAGTCACAACTGTAAGTAGTGAAAACGACACATTCACGAATAATATTTGACAATGCAGGTAACCCTCCAATAACACAACAGATAGAGGTTAATAGAAAATACCGTGGTGTGAAACCGTATTATACGAAACTAAGGGCCAATACAAAATGAAGGAATGCGTTCCGAAAACTTCAACAAAAACAACAACCGAAAAGAACAAGATATGAGGGGGGTATGTATTTCCAAAAAGAGCTTATCTTATTCCACTTCAAAAAATGTGCGGCAATTGCCAAATAACTATTTATGGTGTCGTTATTTCATAATATGTCTTTGTTATCTACATTGAAAATTGTATTTTACACTACCAATTGAAACACTAATATGTAATATCAACACCGTAAATAGTTAAGTATTTGACAATTGCCACAATTTTTTCCAAGTGGAATAAGCTCTTTTTGGAAATACCCCCTTCATATACTTTTCTAATTCAATCATTAAAAATACAAAGATATCGACCGTGTTTAGGGTAAAGGGGCGAAAAAACCCTCACAGAACAAATTTTACAGAAGACACAAAAAACGTTTCTTATTTTTTTAAATCAAAGTCACATTAACACAAACTTGAGTTATACAAACATTTTTAAGATCCGAATGTAGAAGGCAGGCAAGAGAGGCTACATTTTTGAAGGTGGCATATAAATTACGCGTCCCTATACATATGCATGTGCATATGGGCGTGCAACAAGCAATAGCAACCCAAAGTAGTTGACCGTGTAACTGTACAATTCAAACACGATATCTTATCATGAATCATAACTAAATAAAATTAAATCATGGCGAATGTTAATTTAATTGAAATACACCGTGTTCAGATAAAGGGGAGTAACCCTCACGGATAATGTTTAACACGAGGCACAAAAAACGTGTTTTAATGATTTCTAGTCAAAGTCACATTAACACAAATTTGAAGTGTACGATGAATAATGAAGTGGTGTTTTATTTTTCTGATTTGACAATTTAAAAACATAAGAAAATCATTAAAATTGAAGTTAAATGCTTTTTCTTATCCTCACAAACTTAGTAGATCGTTCGTTTGTCAATATCTAAAGCTGAATTTCGATAATAATTCTGCATTTTTAACTAAATTCTTTTTGACAGAACGTGTACTTATTTGTAAGTACATTGTGCTTCTCAGATAAAAGCACTTTTCAAAAAACTGGGGGTAAACCTGTTCAGTAGTGTGGACGCGCATAAGCGTTCGCTCAAAATTCGCTTTGAATAAGTATAGACGTACTTATATGTACATCGAACAATAAAATACTTGTATATATTACTTATGTGTTATATAAAAATTATACAAGAATACAATAGTATCGCATACATTTAAAAAAATTCAAAATTTAACGCTAGATTAATGACAAAACTTTCACCCAATTATGCAACCGTAATTTTAAAAACTCACTCCTTAAGAGGTTAAGCCCTTTTGCCTAAACAGGCTTGATATAAAAATGTATCATTACTCATCAAGAATGCAATTGGGAAAATAAAATTAGTCAAAAATTTCCAAAATTACCCGCCCATAAATACGTATTTCCTCTCAAGACGTTTTAACTGTATATGAAGCAAATTTCTCGATGTGCCCAGCATCGCCAGGGGTGTGAAATCTTTATCTTTCTTCAACAGGTCCGGGAATTCTTCGGAGTATCGATTATTTAAATACCTGCATGGCATTTTCTTTGTTGAACACAAATAATATGTGACACGTCGCGCGTGTCCCGTTATCAAGAATAATACAACAATAGCAAGACAGTTGATAATAAAATCTCTATCAATAATACTGATCGAGATACTGTATCAACGCCGGAAATGGGCTTATTTCATACAAGATGCCACTAGGTACGAGGGAAGGTGAAAAGTTCTGGGACTGACACAGAGATGGCGTTCCAATCAGCAAAAAATGTAGTCTAGTCGCCCCTAGAAATAAAAGTGTGGCCGTCCCCGCTATACATGTTTCACACACAGCATCCAATACAGAAATTTCTTTCCAGAAACAGATCAAATCGTCATCTTCCAGCAAGAGATTTGGGAACACACCGAGACGGTAAGGTAAAACCGTTTCATTGGTGCTATAACACCTTATTTCCGAGCACAAATGGATAATTTATTGCACGGTTCTTCCGTATACGTTTTTTTTTTTTATCTTTTAGTGAGTATTGCCTGCGTGGAATATACTTCAGGTGCCAAGTATAAATACTAGACAAGCGTTGAACGTAATTGATATGCAATTGTGCAGATACTTATCATCGTGGGACATCAGCTGGCAACAATAGCGAGTAATTAGCGAATCCAGCGAACAGCGGCGGGTGACGCTGCCCCGTTGGCGCATAAGGCCGTCTGTACACGGAGCTACTCAAAATAAACTGATCACTGACGCAAATCACCAATAGTCCACCTTATAAGTCAAGTCATCGAGACCGCCCTTTTTATCTGGCAGAAGAAATAGACGGCATCCAGCTCTGGACGACAAACGCACCTGTTTTTCCCTAATATGAAATGGAGGTACGAGGTGAAAAGACTCACACCCACTCACTATGCCAGTCAATTTCTGACTGGTCATGACAAATTCGGGGGCAAGCTCTTTGAGCTTGACAGGCTAGTAGATAGGCCAAACTGTCAACAACGATCAACAAGTAAACCTAATATTAGTAGGATTCCATCATGTTTGTATTTTCCTGTATAGTGTGGGGGAGATTAATTGCTTTAATATCAAATAACTGTTTTTAGGCATACGGTAGAACGTTAAAAAAATTGCATCTAAAATTTGGAGTCCTTTTGCAACAACGAATCATCAGCGTTCAACATTTCTTTCAAGATATAGAATCTATGTTTTGAAAACTTACCTACTATTTAATCAAAAAAGAGGCCGGTGGGGCATATGACTTTTGAAAAGACTACAGTGGGGCATGGCATAAAGAAGGCTGTGAAACACTGATATAGATGAACCCAAAATCTTCTTAGTATTTTATTTATTCTGTATTTTTTTTTTTAAGCATATCCGCTCCGAAACGAAGCATATGGATCTCCACAATGTGAAGATTGTTTTGACACTTTTTATTTTTACAAGTAATGATTGTCAATCATTAGCTCAACCGTTTCAGGCTCGTGTCCTGGCTACAATACAAATCAATAAACATTTGTAAAATTTGCAACTAGCACGGGCATCGAACCCATGACCCCAGCTTGTGAGTCGGATTACTATCCACTTGCCCAAGAGGGCGAATTTTAGTGTCGATATTACATATTTTTTTGTTATATCCATTTGTAGTGTAAAATACAATTTGCAATGGAGATTACCAAAAAATATGTTGTATCGACACCGTAAACAGTGTTATGGCATTTGCCAAAAATTTGTAGAAGTGGAATAAGTTCACTTTGGAAATACGTCCCTCAATTATGACAAAAGAAGTAGGCTATGTGTAAAAAATTAATAATAATATTAGATGTATAGATAACTATATATCTAATGTTATAATTATTATTAATCATGATCGCTGTGATATAAGGGTGTTTTGTAAAGGTTGATGAAATATTTATCTACCCATCCCGGTTGAATTGAGTCAAAAATGTGTTGAAAATTCAAATAAGAGTTTCATATGAAAGTATAGTAGTAAAAATATCATAATGTTGCTTCATTATATAGAGCAATGGACACTTTTCAACCAAAAATACATAATTTGACTTGAAATAACACACTACAGAGAGAATTTTATTTATTTGTTTGATGCATTGCGTCTAGAACTCTAAAAAAGATAATTTCCAGTGAATGTCGCCGAATATTATTCAGATAATATTAGAAAAGATACAGAAAGATTAATTATAAACAACTGTAGGGAGAAAGTACGAAAGAAAAGTACGGAAGTGTCTTGAATGGTCGACTACAAATATAAATAGATCAGAGAGTGAAACCAAAAGCATCGCGGTTATTAATCAGTGAGAGATTACAAACGAGCCAAACATTTCATGATAGGACGAACAAAACGTATTTTTAAGTAAAATTTGCTTACCATAATGTAAAACACCCAGTTTTAATATATTTCACAAATTAAAAATAAAATAAACGTTTTGGTATCCAATTATTTGGATCCAGTGCATTATTTCATGACAGTCAAATATATTCGATAATTAAAATACATCTTTGACACACACAACACTTAGATTATGTGATTACAGTAAAACTTGTATGTTATTGTTTTTGCTTTATATATATATATAATTTAATAGAGGGTTAATATTGAGCTAAGAACCATGAAAAATAATAGCCTCATTCGTTTTTAAGGTAATGCGACGATTATGTTTAAAATAGATACATTTTACCATACTGTAAAAATAAAATACCGCATATTTACGAGAACTGGCAACTGAATTTTTGTACCCCCTGGCGCACTAAAGTTATTGGTTGCACAAATTTGTTGATACAATTGTGGATAAGGAATCCAGGAGGTTTAGATTTGGATTTTGGATGATTTTAAAGATAAAAGTGCAGAGATATGATTATAATATGGTCATTAAAAATAGAGTCATGATAAAGAAACATTCAATATACTTTTGAAAGAAATATTTAGGTTCAATTTTTCCTTAAAAATCACAGCTTAACGGGTTGTGACATTACGTCTGGCACAGAAAAGGTTAAATAAGAATGCAATTTATAATCATCTCCTATCTACTTTTTGAGAGGGAAAAGTGTTACGTATCAATACGAATTAATCCACCCTCCCCATTGTGATGCCATGTAGACATTGGTGGTCACTCCTCTCCCCCTTAAGAGTATTACGTGGTTTAAGGACGAGCCCTTAGCAATATAAAAATAAGGTTTTTAATTTTTTACAGTACGGCAGTAAGTGAGGATTTTCAAAACAAATCTAACATCATTGAATCTAATATAGAATTGAAATTAATACACAGGGAGAGTGATCGCTTTAAGAATGTATTCCGACTTCAGTAATGCGAAGATTTATGCATGCATTCGATTCTATCAGTCTTAATGAAACACTCTTTAATTCAACTAAATTCACAATTTTCATATAATAAATACACTTGCAATATTATAGTGGACATTGTTTCAATTTTTTCTGCATATCACGGTAGATTTACAAAGAAATATTTGAATATTTGAGTTTTGTCCCGTATAACTTGTAGAGAAACATAAAAAAAAATAAAAACAAATGTTTTAAAAGGACAAAGAAAGTTACTTTTACTCTATTCTACAGAAATTAATTACCAAATCTATTCATTAATTAACATGTCGAGTGGCTTGAACGTACCGGTACGTGGGCGAAAATTTGATTCAAAAGGGGCATGCTCGTACATGTACGTTCGATGCACGAAAAGTCATTTGTTGACATATTATTTCAATAACTGGTATGTTACTACCATCTAGGGAATATTTTTGAATACTTCTCACTGTTTTACAGTTTTTGCTTTTACCGACGAAATATAGATCGATTTTTCCTGCGAATTACTGACAGCTTAGTACGACACCATCACAAACCAGTAAACTGCAAGCGCGTTTTTTTTCCGAAATATTGACGAATATATTTGGAATTTTACATTATTTTGCACTCAAATCTCATATTTTATCTGATTTTAATTGTATCGGATATTGATCGATGTTTTGAAGGTTTTGTGACAGTGTAGTGCCACATGACAAATAACGAACCTATCGAGTGTTCGGTTGTGATAGTATTACTTTTTATTGAAAGTGTAGTGTTTATTGATAATTGTTGTATCAGACAATTGTTTGCTCGCGCTTGATTAGTTCAAAAATGCCTGCCACTCGACAGGTTAAGTAAATGTACTCGTATGTCCTTTGCAACAAAATGTTTTGATAAGACAATTAAGGGCAGAATTGGTTTTGTGCCGCTTGATTTAACGTTTGTGGATCCAAAATCAAAAGTTGGATCCAGACACGCGTGAAAAAACACATAAACAAGTAACGAGCTTCAATCTCGAAACTTATTGGTATATTGTTATAATAACAATAATAGTTTTTTCTTGTTCATATTCACAGTGCAAGGAGAATCATATGGACACCAAGCGGTGCACCCAAAAATCTTGCATCTTTATCATAAGCAGAAAACATAATGCGCAATAGAAAGAAAAAACTTTTACATATCGGCATCATCAGGAAGCAAAAACGAGTCCACACAAAAAAATTGTATCTGAGCGTTCACCAATAGCGGTATTTTCTGACGCAATCGCCGGCCAAATCGGTGACGGCGACATAACAATCGGGAAGTATGGCGAGGGCACCCGGTCTGCGGTGACGCGCTGATACAGTGGAAGAAGCTAGGTTGTCTCCGTTGCTGAGAGAGATGACGGACAGCTTCGATTTGCCCTTTTCCCAGCGGAGCGCGACGATACGGCCGTTACTGTCGATGTCTATACCCCCGTAGGAACCTTTACCTAAAAGAAATGAAAGCACAGTTAGAAAATAGTATATCATTAATCCTCTAATCATCTGTGATAGGTCACGTAGATCATGGGCAATCCCACCATCACAAGCCTATACTACATCTTTTGAAAAAAGTAGCATAATTTCAATTGTCAAAGAACAGTGAAAAACTTTAGTGAGATGATTAACCTTTTGTCATTTGTCCATAGGTAGCAATAGGGTCTCCTTTAGCGCTGAAAACATGGAGGGCCGTGTCGGCGACAACTAGCTCGCCTCCACCAGAAGCCACGCATAGTCCACCCACTAAACCAAGCTCTGATGAGCCGCCGCCCACCTGAAACATTCAGAAATTTGTGTCTTAGTAATAATTTTAAAAGTTCTGAAAACCAAAAGTCGTGACACAATTTGAGGAATATTTTCATTTGAACACTCAACATTTTTCTTTAGGGGTCGTCCATAAACCAGGTAACGCTCTTGAGGGGAGAGAGGTGTGACCATCAACATCCACATGGTGTTACGAGGGAGAGGGTGGGTTAATTTTTATGGTTACGTAAAACTTTTTCCTCTCAAAAAATGGATAGGAGTTGACTGTAAATTGTATTCCTATTTGACGTGGAAAATTATGTAACCTTTGAGAGGAGAAGGGAGATCAAGCTGAATGTCTACATGGTGTTACATGGAAGGAGGGAGGGTAAAAAAGGTAATAAAAAACGTTACGTGGTTTATGGACGACCCATGGAGTCTAAATCATAGATTTATGGTATTCGTATTTAGACTTACGAATTAGAGTGTGAGTCAGTATCGTCAAAAATCAATCGATTCCGACTTATTTTGTGATTATTTTCTAAGCTAACTAATCTGTAATTTGAATATTATATCTATTAACAACGTTCGTTTAGCGTTGGTTTATAGTTTATACCATTAAAACTTTTGAACAACAACGGAAAAATCATTCCGGGCATATGCGACCGATAAGAGCTCTAATCAGAGTCAGAGTTTGAATCAATGTCGAAGTGTAAGATTGTAGGCGGTTGATTTTTGCGGACCCAATGCGAAGCAAAAAAGAAAAAATAAATAGACACAATTATTTATCAGCTGTTACTTGATTTTGAAGCTTTTACACAAAATAACATTTGATGATAAATTGAAAGCATTGGCGTACCTACCACAAAGCGAAGCACGACGGATTAATGCGTTTGATGCTCTAAATTATTAAATATTTAATAATACTAATGTACACTCGTATGGTATGGAATATTTGCATGAGCTTAGAAAAAATGAACATACCCTGTGTTTTTCATTTTACTTAGATAAAAAATTATTTGATTGAATAAAAATGTAGATACTTTTTTGACACTTTTTCACCATTAGAGATCATTTTGTTACTGTATGAGTGAGCAACATTGAATGTTAATTTACTTATTGGAAAACTCAGTTTTTACACTTTCTTGATAGAAATTGCATCTAAGACTCAATTTTTAAACGATTTAAATCGACTTCAATTTGTATCCTTAAGTCATATACGAATAAATATTATTTTCCAGGAAAAAGCTTAAAATATGTAAAATTACTATCATTTTAAAAATACCACACCTATATACCTGCTTGTAATATCTAAATTGAAGTTATTTATCTTTTCTTTGCCAGAATGCTACTCATGACTTGGCAAGTGTGAATTTTTAATCAAAACTAGAATAGTTTATTTGAAAAATATATTGAATGTTTTTTTGTCATGACTTAGTTTTAATGATCATATTATAGTTATATCTTTGCGTTTTTATATTTAAAATCATACAAAATATTTAATTTTGTTTAGAAAACTACATTTTAAGTTGTACAAGTTAACTTGTTACTGAAAATTAATCGGTTAATTGCTTACTGAAATGAAACTGTATATATTACAAAAATATTTACTATACATGCTTACAGTGATAGACTACGTCCAAAAATATTTATATGGCTTTGAAATATATACAGTTGAGATTGTTAGACTGTTTATGTATTTAAATAGGAAAAGTTTCCACATGCATTGCGTAAAGTTTGATATTTACTCGTATCAGTGACACTACTATAATAGATGGTAATGTGTCACACTCCAAGCTCTTGCCAAAGCTTTTCTGCCATCGATAAACCGCTTGGAGTGTGATTCAACTCGATCCTTTAAACCGGCCCCGGATAACGTGATCTGGTGGCGTTTATATAAATCCACCTTGTAATGGTATTGGTACCATTAAGCAGGCGGATATATGCGCGAGGTGCCAGAGTTCGAATCTACGTTTGGTTGTGTCGACCGTTTAATGGTAGTTTAGATGCAACGAGTCGTACTAAAACTCGCTGTAAATAGTGGAATAAGTCAGTTTATAAGAAACACTAATCAGTATTAAACGTTTACTTAGAAGTTAAATATATAACGCTATCACGGGAAGAAGACTTTCATATTGTTATTTATGTATGTGTTTATATGTACTATCAAAAATAAGATTTTTTTATTCAATATATAGTAAGCATCGATTACTAATAAATATCTATAGTTTTTGGGTAAAAACTAAAGACTTTATGACGTAAACATATTCACATTCATACAAAACTCTAGAGTTTACGGTCACATTATAAACCTGGAATTCGGTTTAATAATGTATTTTTTAATATAAAGATATGTAATTTTTCTAAATATAATAAAGTTATGTCGTCACATAATTAATATATTTTTTAAACCATGTCCGCTCCGAAACAAAACATATGCATCTCCACAACGTGAAGATTGTTATGACAGCTATTTTTTACGAGTACACCCTCGTAGGTGAGTGAATTGTGGTATCCGAATCACGAGCCGAGGGTCACGGGTTTGAGGCCCGTGCTGGTCACAAATGTTACAAATGTTTATTCATTTGTATTGTAGCCAGGATACGAACCCAAAATGGTTGAACTAATACATAATTAATAATCATAATTCAGGACTTGTATGATTTTATGACTATACGATATTTTAAATTAAAAAATAGTTGATTACTTCTTGAATAACATTTGCAGTGAAAGGAATTTAAATTGGTACTAGAAGTATGTTTGTTCTTTTATCATACACAAGAAATGATAATATCAATGTTTGATTGAATATATTATTCGAAATATATCCAATATATTAAGATTCCAAGCATTTAAATTACGTTTCATGAATTCAATAGTAAAAAACAGAAATAAAACGTAAGTATTAAAAGACCATCGACTGCCGACTATATAATCAAGCTTGTTTAATATAACAGCAAAATCGAATTTGAATATCGTTTGTTTTCATAATATCAAAATACGAATATACGGCATTTCTTACTTTTTCTCTTTCTATTCCCACGTGTACATTGCATTTTATTAAATGATTGACAATGTGTATTTGTAAAAACGGTGAAAATACTACCAACATCATGGCTTTTAGTCAGAGAAATGCTAAAAATAGAAACTTAGAATCTAAGTAAGAAAATTAATATTACTCATTTTTTATGGTTATAAATTTCATTGTAAAAAACATTTGTACTACAAAATTTATGCTAATATGAATGATGAAATATCGTTTGGATATAGGCTTATGTAACTTATAAGATTTTAACAAGAGTGAGCCAATCATATTCTGCCATGCCATTTTATAATTTCAGTATACTGGAAAAAAGCGTTAAGTTGAAAAATGACCGACTTTTCAGCCCATATAATAGTAATGCAGTTTGTTAGATTTTTGCACGGTCTATTATTTGATAAAACAAGCAAAGCTATATTCCTTGTACTTTTTCTGTAATAAAATATCAAAATGTCACACTGAATATAAGTTTGCAGTATAAATTATAATTCAGTATGAATGAGTTTATTCAGAATATATAATACTTACCTTGCTTTTGTTCTTAGAAGAATATTGACCATCTTTTAAGATTATTTAACTATATTTTCAGTATACTGGCATAAGGCGTTATGTCAAAAAATCACTATTTAGATATAATTATGTAGTTTGATAGATTTTTAAACGCTCTATCATCTGGTAAAACAACGCTAGCAATATTTCTTGTACTTTTTCTGTAATATTAAAATATCACTACTTCTAAAGTTGATATTCAATATTTTATTACTGGAAAAACACACTTAATCAACTAAAAATTATTTGGGTGATCAGATTAAGTATTTTGAGGCGTATTCTAGATATAGGAAAAAAACGTCAACAAAACGTACAGCCCCAGTTACCCTAATATGTTATCGTTAAATGCACAGAATATATAATAATAGTTTAATGTATGTAAAAGACTCAACCTTTAAAACAGTTTTTTTGACTTAACGCTTTCTGCCAGTATAACGATGATATCATAATTAGCGGATTCTGTTCTTTGAACTGATTTTGAATCTGCTAGGCTCGATAGACTTTCTCAAATAAAATATGTTTTTTTCTTTACTATCTTTCCTCTATTATCTATATTTTT
>JAPMAG010002359.1:0-11212 GCA_036584685.1 Rhyacophila sp. Rhy_31_5
AGAGATTTGTCTCGAACGCGGTCGTGTGCCGTGACGGTATATACTTTGCTACTCCATTATTATGGAATCGAGTCTAGCTGCCTGCTTTTTAGAGAAAAAAAGTCGACTTGCGATTCTATGCTAGATACAGAGGTTACTATCACTTGAATCTTTGCTTTTGACATAATGGCATTAAACCGTTATTGACTGAATAATTGATTGCTTTATAACCTAATATTTATCATCCGTACTAAAGCTGATATTAATAATGATTATATAAACATACAAATTGTTGCGTGATCGTAACATTTTAAATATATAGTTCCAATCCGTAAAAAGCTGATGACAGAAAAATACAAGTCTTGTTTCACGTTTTTGCCTCGATATCTCCTAATGATTCGAATAAAAGTCGACGGTTTTATCGCTGTCAACTTTTTTTTCATGTACATCGATATAGCGTTACGAGAACAAATTGTCTAACTTACACCACCCACCACGTTTTCACAACTTTTAAAACGTATACTGTGACATAAAGTGCCGAGAATGTCCCTGGTAGAATTTCCTAAAACTTTGGTGCGAAAGCACTGGAGTATACAGAAAATTTCTATTGTCCCCATATTAAATAAGTTTCCTACTAAGTAGACCTGATGGGAATAGATATTTTCGCTTATCGTATGACGCCGCGTTTTTAAAAATTTTACAAGAATAATACGAAAACGATTCTTTCAACTCTTGAATAGTTCTACTATTCAATTCATCTGATATGGCTAAATAATCAAAACAGTTGTATGCCGCTAATTCATGGTAAAGCTCGCTATGACATTTATGTGTACCATGTGATCAGACGGGTGAAATTCATTTTTTTTATTGTTTTGTTAATATGTATCTATCTGCACAGTACAAGTAAAAGGATATCAACTTCAAAAAATACTCCTTACATAATTCATCCGCATACGTGATTGTGAAATATTCTCCATTATACTCGTATTTCACGGCCTTGCGTGGTCGTGGAATAATACTGTATTTGCCACATTTTTACAAGATCCCATAACAATTTTGTCGTCGTCTTGCTTTAACTTACTAATGCATATTTTTGGGCCAAACACATTTACCTGATTTGAATTCTCTTCTCTTTCGCCGCGGCACACCTAACACTATCCCACAACACACCAGTCGCGAACCACTGCACTATGCTACAATGTGTGAACAATAGTACAATATTATATTGTAGATCAAATTCGTTTCAGTGCTCGTATATTCATTTTAACTAGAGTGTTTAGTCGAGTGAATCGTTTTGGATGGGTAATAGAATTGTTTAAAACTCCATTTTCGCTCCAATATTGCAGCTTTTTACGAGTAATAGTTATGAATTTTGATCATTTCCTGGCTACAAACACATACGAATGAATAGAAATTTGATTTTGTGTGACCTACACAGGATTAAGACCTGCAACCCTCGGATTGCTAGTCGGATGCACTGTGTACTAACCTATCAAGGGCGATATTATGAAATCAGCTGATCAACCACACCGATGTATATTTCGTCCTGTGCTACTTTTATGAAACTTGGAAATTTAATCCGTATAATTTCTTTCGTCATGATCGGGTATTTAGCATACCGAGTGTATAGGGTACTTCCTGTCACTAAGGAGTAGCTATAAGGCAATTAGATAGTTTACAATCTATATAAAATCTATTCGCTGCTACAGGAGTGGTTAAAATAACATGAAGCAAATAAAGTAAAATTTCCTCCGTGCGGTGTCATGAAGACGGCCGTGCATAATTGCGTCTGCAAATACCGTCGGATAAGTGATGGGAAAAATAATAACAATTCGTTCGTTAGCGTTATGATTAAGTTGTCGAAAGTAGGAAAATCTCGTGTGCAATTTTGTATGATCATACTCTCTCCATCGTCTCGTAAATGATTTAGTTTTTAATTGTTTTGTACGCTGTGACGCATAGATAACATATTTTTTGTGGATATAGTGGATAACGCGGCAGATGAAACTGTACGATGCGATTATTGTGGAGCGGCGCTCTGGTAAAGTGAACAAGTGGTCCAGATCACCAGTCAGCCGGGGTGACGTCACTATCCGGCATGCGGGGGCTCACCGGGCCGCAACAGCGCTGCTCTATGGCAATTTAATATTCAAATTCATTCATTATGCGTCCACAATACATTTTAACGTTGCACTCTTTCCGTTCTTTATCAGTGTTTTAAACGTGGCTACGGCAGAACGATATTCACGAGAAATTATTACCTAGCACTCCCCTTATAAATCGGATAGATAATAAATGCTGATTCATATGTTATCAATTAATACAACATGATTGGAAAAAAAGTGAGACTAATTTTGATAAGGAAAAAGCTTTCAGGGTTGTCTGTTTTCTAGCTGTTTATGAAAATTTTCTTCAGACAAATTTAATTCATCTACTTTTATGGCGTACGTACCTATTTGGTATTTTCTCAATATTATCGTTTGAATAAATTTGTAAGTCAATACTTGACTTAATGACTAGCAAAAACAATCGGAATTCTTGTTAATATATTGATTCCGATGAATATCGGCTCAATCGCTAATAAATATTAAGACGTTTTGTATATATTTTTTCAAGCAATAAATGTAAATGAATTTGGCGTTTTTATACGTTCAAAATAGCTGGAAAATCACACTAATTTCAGCCAGAGACCAGTGTATTAACAGTTTATTTATTTCATTGAATTGAAATTTTACAAATTGAATAGCTTTCTTGATAGCTATTTCGATTAGTTCTCTATTTTCAATGCTATAATTATAAATATCTAATTATTGCTACATTTTAAACACCATCGTAGTTTTTATTTAAACTCTTTCGTGTTAATACATAACTCAGTTTTATTGTAAGACGTTTTGAGAAATACTAAAACTTTAATTTAATTAAGTGTGAATAGAATGTAATTTGTAGATATTTTAATATTTATGACAGATATGTTTATCGAAATCATATATAATTCCGCGTTCCGTTTTACCATTGAAATGTTTAGCTGAACAATAAACATACGAGTTCAATTTCATTTAAGAGGTCCACATAAACTCGCTGCGATCGTTAAGTTTGCACGGTTTATTGTACCCGTGCATAATTCAAATCGGAATTCATAAGCGACAAACCAATAAGATTGCCTATGCCTGCCACGGAACGGATACATGTGTTTGCCTAACTTAAAAATATTGCGCTTGAATAAAGCTCACAAATACGCCGAAAATGATTTCAAATATGAAAAACGAAATACAAAAATATTCTAGATTGTTTTATGATAACCTATTAATGGTGCAATTTTCGTTTCTAACTATTCATTATAAGAGTATTTAAATACCGCTACGCTGATGAAGTCCACACGGTCCGTCTTTGACGTTATTGTATGTAACATTTGCTTACAAATCTAAAGTGGAAATCGTTTAACACGAAAACGCCTAGCATGTAAAATTAGTTATAGTATTCTGGAATCCAGAAATTATTATTGTCAGGAGGCAATAATAATTTCATACATTTTTTTCTTCTAATACAAAACGAAAATAGCTTTTCACTAAAAGATTTCGCATCTCAAAAAAAAACAAGAAAATTTACCGCCATTCACTGTTTTTTATTTACTTTCCTATGTTATGATTTATCTTCTTTAATTTTTTACCATCTATAATAAACAAAGCACTCGTCAGATTGTCGCATATCATTCTCAGATATGTGTTGTAAGTACAATTGTTAACAGTTGGGATTACTAATTGTTATAAATCTGTCGGTAATTGCGACATTTCATTTTTTATCGACAAGACATACTCAATAATATTCAACCATAATCCCTGTCAATCCAAAAATGGACATGAGTTGTTTTGATAATAGACGCCTGATGTATATGTATTGTTATTTTGAGGTATAGCTTCCGTTTTGGTATTCAAATAAATTATATTGAATGCAGGGCATTCGATTTTTCGTCCGTTCAGTTGCCCTCCGGTCATGGAATCATTACAAACAAGACAAATAGTAAAACACTATTCATGTCATTCGAAACGGCTACTTTTCACAGCGCGTCCTTTGACAGAATACATTCAGATCCCACATATTATTATTATTATGCTATCGCGCTGTCAACTTTCGCCTCTGGTTGAACTACAGTTCATCGATGAAAGACAATAATAGACACAATATGTGTTGGTTCGATCGACATTGGATCAAAGTTTAAATGATCGTTATCTTATATTGTTATTTATAAAATGCATGCAAATATTAGTTCATTGTGATGCAGTAAATTGACACGATGTGAGTCAATATTATTTAGTTCTGCCATTTCATTTATCTCTTTTGTTATTGATATTTATAAACGGTTTGATTTTCGGTAAAATGAGTCCGTTTTGGCGTAACATTCCCAACCACAAACCGCTGAATAAAAATCGTTATCAATTCTAAACGCGTCTATGTACCGATGAACTTTTACTATAAATAATTATTTTGACAAAAACGCTACAATTAAAAATCTTATGCTTATAGTGCTGATCAGTTTTTTTCTATAGTAAATATATCTAACAATTGACGATTATTGCTTGTAGTCAAAACAGTCTTCACGTTGTGTGTAGATCCATATGCTTCGTTTCGGAGCAGACACGGTTAAAAGAAAAGAAAATATATCTACTCATAATTCACAACTAATAATAACTCACGTTAACTAATCCTAACACTACTTCTATAATATTCTTTTGTGTTTTTCCTATATACGAGTATATGCGAAAATATTTATTAATCTTTTCTGTGCCAGACATAATGTCACAACCCGGCAAGCTGTGAATTTTTAAGCAAAAATAAAACCTTAATATTTATTTTTAAAATATATTGAATGTGTCTTTGTCATGGCTTTGTTTTTCATGATCACATTATAGTCATATCTCTTCGTTTTTATATTTAAAATCATCTAAAATATTCAAATTTGTCTAGCAAACTACGTTTTACGTTGTGCGAATTAACTCACTTAATCACAAAGCTTCACCTATTACCTAGTTTACATGTACATACAAATACTGTGCCTGTAGACGTTGCAAAATTCAGTGACTGAGTGAGCATTTTTGAAAGGAGTTTATTGTTAAGGGCATGATTTCGAGTAAACATTTTTTTGTCTTCCGTCTCAGTTATAATATGTGATGATATTATTTTCAATCATGGCACTTTGCTCAATAGATATACTAAAAAATAACTTTAAATGTATGTCTGCAAAGAAAAATACACATTAAAAGTATCCCCTGAACAGCGGCATAAAACCCAGCTCGACTATTTACAAAATATCTTGATAATTTTGAGATAGTTACGTACGGTGCACCAAAAATACTGGAATGCATGCAGATATTTTAAAACAAACCCACTTTAAAGAACGGGTTAAAATTGTGTAATGAACGCTGTATTCAATTACTTAGCCTTTATCGAGCAAATTTTTTTATGTATTAAACTTAAGATACATGATAAACGGGGAGGAGATGCAGTCTTTGGCTGAAATTTTAATAAAATATACTTAGTAAAGTTCAGTAAAGCGTAGATTAAACCATTTTTGTTGAGAGAAGTTGTATAAAAAAGCACTGACAAGTTATTTGCAGTATACGTGAATTGATTACCTATTCGTATTGTTAAATTGAAAAACTCACTAAAGTTGTTTTAACATATAGACATACGACTACGTTCCGATACGTATTTCCTCGCATCGCCGTTTCACTACCGAGCAGGTAGAAAACCTTGTTTGGAAAATCAAAAGGATTTGACCATGAAATAGTTTGTAATAACGTGTCTCCTACATATTGAAAATATATGGATTTCAGATTTTGTATTGAAATTTTACTTGCTTGAATAGCTTTGACGCCAATAAAATATTTTACGTACTTTTTACAATATTTGTTATAGTACCAGCTTCGTTTGTTTCGCGACTTTTTATACTACTCTTGTGAATGACACCATCTTTATTTTATTACAAACAAGCGAGTTGGAATCGGTTGTGTACATTCTGATGATTTATTTAATTTATTATCTCATCACAATACATGTGAATAGTATAGTTTTATTTGCATATCAGTGGTTTTTTGAAGTCAGATTTCATTTCAATGTTAAATGTCAAAAGCGCGCAATTTTAAAAACGCCATTTTACCGTCTGCAAAAAAAGACAACTTCTGCCACTTTTTGTGCTGCAGTTTATTATATTTTCTTTTAATTGAAAATTATATTCTTTTATACCATCATATAACACTCATATTATAAAGCATTGCTTAAAACATTAAATTATTTTATTAAAATATGCACAATATTTTTTTTTACACTGTTCGCAATCAAATACTTGAAATTTGCAAATAATAATAGAATATACTTTTGAGCATTTATTTATAATTGTATATTTTCCATCAATTTAGTAATATCGGTTGTTATTAAGACCGTAATTAAAAAAATACGATAATCGAACATGACACCAACAAATCGCTCACAAAAATATTCCCTGAATTGGAATTTATTATAACTTTTACATGATGGTTTTTTGTTACCTGCAATTTTTAGATTGATATGTCTTTCTATATAACTTACAACCTTTCACTGTTCACGTTCTTTTATCACTATAATTTGCAATCAATCTTACCTGAATAAATAATCCAAATAAACGAAAGTTCGTCAGCACTTATATATGAACAAATATAATACAATTCCAGTCGGTAGGATAATGATAATTATTTACAATATAATTAACGCACAGGATGTGCCACTCATTCACAATTAAGGATGTTTATAATATTGCACACAGAAACAATATTATGCTTCAAAAAGGGATCGAGTCCTTGAACTGACTGGAGTCGCCTTTCTCATATAATCAAACAAGTGGGTTCACTCTTCGCCTTTGCGAGGGTTTGGAGTAGTTATGTTAGCTGTTTGTGCTCGGTACTGTTCCGTTCGAAACTGAATTCGAATATTGCTCCACAGTCGGCTCGATCAACGTTCTGAGATGTGTTGGCGGATTCATGCACAGATGGCAGTCATGTACGCCATTCGTGTGGTCAATATTGTTATTTTGTCAAAGAAAAGTTAAAATAATTATCTAATTGTTCTGGGAATTTCTACAATGACATTATCTCATGGCAGGAACCTTTGCGAGTGCGGTTTTCTTTTTCTGTAATAAAATAATTTACATGTTTGTATTTTATTTATACAGTGAATATTAGTAGGTGTTGTATTAGAGGAAAGTCATATATTTTTGTACAGTTTTGGTAACTTTTCTTTGTCATGGTCGTTCACATGTTTGCGTATTCCTAATTAAATTCGTTAAATCACTTTTCGTAATCAATACTAAATATGCACTCGTTTATTAAATTTAGGAAGGAAAATTATTTAGTCTCCATGAAAATGTTTTTACAATACGAAAATACAATGTTATTAAATTAGGAACCGACTGTTGAATATTGTAAACCATTGTTTTCGTCAAGTAATGGTTTATGCGTGTAAAACAATGCTGTGTTTACACTTACGAAGTATTGAGTTTCTTGTATATTGTCAATCGAACTTGCACTAGTTAAGAATAAACCTTTTCTGTGTCAGACATAATGTGTGAGTTTTTAACCAAAAATGGATTGTTACAATATTTATTTCAACAATCTATTGAATATTTATTCGTCATGGCTTAGTATTAACGATCATATTATAATCATATCTCCGCATTTTCATATTTAAAATCATGCGAAATATTCAAATTTGTCTTGCAAACTACGTTTCAAGTTGTGCGAGTCAATTCGCTTTGGCACTTAATCGGTTAAGCTCAGCCCGCCAATCTGAATTTTCATTAGCAAGGTGTCTATTGTACAATATTAACATACATACATATTTCAGACTGTTATATTTTTTTTAAATAAATCTGTTTAATGCACCCTAAATTATACATTTATAAATTATTGTCTGCGTTAAAAATACCATTAATCCCAAAAAAAATCTTATTTACAAATTTACACGTGAATTTGATCGTCTGCTCTGCAAATAACTATATGATTCGTATTTATCTAATAATCTCTTTATATCAACACAAATTAATTAAATCTATTGTAGTAACTTATGATTTTTTTTATTGTGTGCTAATCATCAGTGATAAATGAATAATTGTATTACTCAGTGCCGGATTACCTCTTAAGCAAAGTAAGCACGTGCTTAGGCATCAAAGAAAAGTGGGGCACCACATAAATATTGCATAGCTAAATTTATCTGCAAATGTAAATTTATTAAAAGTCAAGTATTTGCCAAAAATGAATGTTTTGTGAATCATGGCGATGGCAGTAAAATTATTATATCTCTAAAAGTTAAAGAAAATAACATTTTAGCTAAGGATCCTAGGCTATGGCTTGATATCTCTGCTGGTGATGTGGCTTATCGGATCGCTTGTGGACCCAGTAACCGTCAACATCACAATAGGTCGTCCGACAAGTCTTACCTTAATTTTAGTAGTGGCGAATTTTGAATTAGAAGTGTAAGGAGGCACCAACGTTAGTTAGTGCTTAGGGCTTCTAAGGGTCTAAATCCGGCCCCGGTATTACTGTATGCTTCTGACTTTTAATTAGCGAATTCAGAGCTTAAATTGAAATGCGAGCTTTAGATTACGTATTGTATTATCATTTATTGTTGCCAAATACTCACTAGCGATACGATATCTATCATGTATTAGTACATGTGTAAACGCTACACAATGTTTATAACTCAGTTATAATCAAACATATTAGCTTACGTTAGTTTTTAATTTAATACGCACCTGTCGTTTTTCTTTTAGTTTAATTAGCATAATGTGCACAATGAAAACTTGTTTTTATAATACAAAAAGAAGCCACAAGGCGCCAAAACTTGCGTGATTTATGCTTCCTTTTCTCTCGTTTATTATTGCGCAAGGTGTAGTCATTATTTAGCCTTATCTGGATATATTATTGAATGTAAAACGTTATACGGTCATGAATTAAGCAATGCCTTTTTCGGCATTTGATTTTGCACAGTGGTTATGTGACTAATATTGTATGGGAACACAGTAAAGGATATTTCGTTTGTTAAAGTTGTATGATTGTGTATATTACATATATGTATGAATTTGTTATTTCATATTGGAAACCCACATACGAAAATTTGTTTTGTATTATAAAAAACTTGGCATAGTTACGAATAAATAATAAACGACTCAATCTTAAGAAGTACGAGTACATATTTTTGACTCACTTATTGCCGATTTTGAGATTGATCTTTGATTCGACTGAACGAAATGTGCATAACAACGCACCATTTTTTTAAAATAATTACATTCATTAGGTTTTTAGTGAAAGTAACAACTATTAATCGTGAAAAATAAATGTTAAGAAAATCTTCACGCTATGAAGATCCCATGTGCTCCATTTCGGAGCGTATATAGAATATATTTTTTTAAATAAAATTTGGATGTTAGCTCAGTTTAAGTTAAAGTAAGACGCTTTTTTCCATAACTGCTCCGAGACATGTTGGACTTCCACAGTGTAAAGATTTTCTCTACAGTTGATTTTACGAATAATAGTTATTCATTATTTACTCAATCAACTCGCTTTATATGGCTTCAAAGCTAAGTAAATAAACATTTAAAAATAAATGAATCTACGACCCACGGACCAACAACCAGACACTGTATCTACTGAGCCACTATAGTTATTTATTATCTCCGATACTTGTATCTTGTGCTTCTCATTATTATTTAAAACAATAATAGTAATACTACAATCAACTGGTTGTAGATGATCACTAGTTTACCTTTCCAACAATCTAAAATTACCTAGATTGTCCAAGAATTGCTTCGTTTTCCTTGAATCCCATGTAGTCAAAACAGGGGCGTAGCTGCCTCATAGCGAACTCATGAGGGTCTTAATCTGTCTATACTCAATATCCGATTTCAAATAATTGCATTTCCCATTAAAAGCGATCTATGGCATACTTGACCTTGGCATGAAGAGTATGCCAAGAATATACGAGGGGTGTATTTCCAAAGTGATCTTATTCCATTTCAACAAACTTGTGGCAAATGCCATAAAACTGTTTACGATGTCGATATTACATATTTTTTGTCATCTCCATTGCAAATTGAATTGTAAACTTCAAATGAATATAACAAAAAAAACATGTAATATCGACACCATAAACAGTTTTTTGACATTTACCGCAAATTTGTTGAAGTGGAATAAGTTCAATTTGGAAATACACCCCTCATTTATATCTACTAAAATTTTGTAAAAAGAAAGGTTTTTGCAAAGTTAGTCACAAAAATCTGTGTATTCTAATATTTCAAACAGCTCTACTGTAAAAAGTCCAATATGACGTAAGATAAGTTTTGCATTACAATAACGATAGATAACTAATACCCACTGTCCAACGATGGTAATAAAATTAGTCATACGCTAATGTCTCAATTTTTGGCGCCTTGAGCCAATGAATTATGAATCATGTCCCGGATAATTATACCATCTCATTTATTAAAATCGTTTAAGGGGGGGACTTGCGTAAATTTTGCATGAAGGCCCAAAATGTCTAGCTACGCCACTGAGTCAAAACAATTTCTCGAAAACCCAAAGTTTGCATTTAGAAAAGCAATGTTTTCCTACATTTTATAATCCTGTATTTAATTCATATTATACCATTATATATTATTTATAATTATAATCAATCGACGCCAGGATTGATTTTCTTCGATAAATATATGAGTAGTATATCATGGATATTTATGAAATATCTGGCTACTTCAATATATCTGTAAAATAAACATGAAACAGGCCTTCTGGCAAACATTACTAGTGATATGTTGTTTACAAGGTGTTTTGTAATACTCTCTTAAAATATGTTGTATATTTGGGTTTCTACAGTGTGTATGAATAAGCACAAACTAATCAACTATTAACGATTAATATATGCAAATATTTTTGTTGGACAGTGTGAAAGCGGATATTATTTAAGTCTCGAAGTCAAAAAAAATCCCTTTATTATGACATGTTAATTTATGAACTTCTAAGATTTGTTATAGAGACAACTCAACAGGGCTGTGTATTTTCATTTCTTAACAATCTTCTTTGATGTAGATCAACGTCGTTTATTATAGCTATAATATTTTAATCTCCGTTTTTATATTGAAGAATTATTTTAGCATGAATATGCTTTAGCTATGGGTACCCGGCTAAAAAGTGTCACATTTAGTTGTTACGATTTT
>JAPMAG010002361.1:0-11210 GCA_036584685.1 Rhyacophila sp. Rhy_31_5
GGTTTTGTGATCGTGTCCTGTCAAATATTTATTTTGACGTTTTGGTTTTAAAATGTGTATTGCTTTTAAAAAAAATGAATGTGGCTAGTGGTCAAATTTTCATCCACGATGTGGCCCGCGGTCAAATTTCAATCCGCAATGTGGCCTGCCAGCTAAAGATTTCCCCACCCCTGAACTACAGTAAAAAGTACTATATCAGGTAGAAAAGGACCCGTGCAAAAAGATCCATACGTTGTTTTATTCAACAACAGGAAATTCTTTATCTTCCACTGTTTACTTAATTCATTGAATATGTAACCCGATGCAGTAATTTTATTCTTAATGATTTTGTTAAAAAGTGATGCATTTTGATGCGTTTGTGGTTTTTTCGTTATACACGTTGTACTTTGCTTTTTTAAAGTTGGTGAAGAAGACGTGATCGTATATTGAGGCTATTATTTGCAAACACGGCTTAATCCAATATACTTGAAAAATTAACCTTAAACGTCATTTTGTATAGAAAAATACACTTTAAAAGAATTTTTAAACACCAGTTTGAAACACAGCTTGATTATATACAAAAAGTTGAATCAAAATATCGCGTAACTTTCAAACCTGTCTTATTCCAAATTCATTTAGTTTCAAACACGGATTGTTTCTCTTTAACCAATAGGAGCTAAGCTTTTGGGTCACATGAGTAATGGCGTCTGGTACATTTTGTATGACGGTTGTGCTGTGACTGCTCCTGATATTACCCTACCTGATATACACTACCAGTTAACAAAAAAATAATACAAATTAATCTTATATTAGTATGTAAAACAGTTTATTGCATTTTGCCGCGAATCATGTTTTAGAGATTAAGCCGTGTTTGCAAATAATAGCCTCATATTATATATTCAATCATTTAGAATTTATAGATACATGAAATATAAAATGCATATAATTAATATATTTTTAATTAATACAAAGTCGAAATTGTATCAAAATTGCTTGACCATCTTATGAAGCCGGTCGCCGGCACAATAGTCGTGCGAACGAAAAAAATCTCACCGTGTTGTTCTTTTTTTTCAATTCAATCAATGGACTCCTCTTTCTATAGACCACCTGTTTGTTTCGCGCTGTAAATCTTGCCACTAATTAAAGAAGCAGCGATAAAGATTTATCGGGAGGTTCCGATTTTTTGCGCACCTAGAAAATGGCGCATTCCACGGTTCGTGGCCAAAACGTAAATAAAAACAGATCAGATCGGCAAGAAACAATGCTTTTAAAGTATTGTGTAAACATTATGAAAATATGATAATCTATACGGAAATTGCTTGTCATCAATACGATGCTTTGTCAGCACAGTATAAGAGTTTAAATACAAATAATATAATCGATAGCGGCCACTTAACAAAGTTCAAACGCTGTCAATAAACTTGATCAATGATATATTTTTTTTTTGCGTTTAGTATTCTAAAATCATAAAATAGGTACAGTGTATGTGCAATTAACAAACGTACGAAACAGAGTTTGGTGATACCATAAGCAATAAATTAGTTGTATTTTTGAGTTAATTATTTCTATTATACATGCATTTTCTCCTGATTCCGGTCTTTTACATATCCCTTATTCTACTGAATAAATGACATAAGATTCACAAATCTGGTGTAAGATCGATTGGAGTTCGGAGATGGTAAAACATCTCGAGAGGCCCCTATTCTTCCGCTCACCCAAGTATTGAGGTCACGTCACCAGGAGGTTTCGCATGACTTCAATGAATCGAAGCTTCTTCTTTAAAAGCGGCCATAAAATGTACCCAGTCGCTTCATTCTGTCCACGCAAAAAATCTAATTCCGAGCCAGTGAATGCACTGCACGTACAAAATGCGCTCTAAAAAACACATAAAGGAAAAATTGTAAAAAGTATACGAAGATTGCAACACTGAACGGGCTTAACTTCTGGGAGACGCCGTGAGGAGGAAAAAACAACTACCAACAAAGTAGTTGATTTGAGTCCGAGGTATTCGCAGGTA
Source organism: Rhyacophila sp. Rhy_31_5 (assembly GCA_036584685.1). Taxonomy (NCBI): domain Eukaryota; kingdom Metazoa; phylum Arthropoda; class Insecta; order Trichoptera; family Rhyacophilidae; genus Rhyacophila; species Rhyacophila sp. Rhy_31_5. The sequence continues at coordinate 1,997 of JAPMAG010002361.1, forward strand.
TAGTCAGTCTACCTTGAACTCTGCTTTTTTATAGCAAAATTAATTAAAACAACAATTTCACATTTTATATAAAATATACATACATGTTTGATACTATATTTTTGCATCGTTATCATCGTTTCGTATAGAATTTAATAAGAGAGACACTACTTACTAATACAACTCTCACAACTTGGAGCGATAAAAATAACATATTTATAAAGTAACATTAACAACAACAAATAGTAAAAAAATCAATACATAAAAATAAAGAAATTTATATTTGAGGAAGTCTACCAAATGACGTTAGTATATTTTGTTATCCTATGTATGGTCCATAAAGCAAGATCCACTTAAACCCAAATGGCAGATGTCGACACCTGATATAATTTCTTTGAATATCATCCTTCCTCTCCGTTTTGGCATACCTACTAGCAGATAAGTTCTACGTTTTTGGTTGAAGAAAACTTTTTTCGATTCTTCGGGTAGTTATCAAGTACATACAAATGAATGTTAACCAGAATGACAGACTTCTCGTCCACACCAAGCATGGGTCGAAAAAATGGACGGATTCGTAAAAATCTTTTAAATTACAAACATGTATTTTCACCCAGTGCAATATACAATACTAGGAGAACACAAAAATGCAAAAAACGGCTATGTTTATTGTACAGTCGCTTTGGAGAAATACTATAAATACGAAATTAATCAGTGTAATAAACACTTTCTGCAGTGGTTTCCAAAGTCAAGTACGCGAGTCAATATGCCAAATGATGGGAAATACGAGTGTAACAAAATTTATTGAATTGAACAAACGCAATTGTAGTTGTAAATTGAAATATCTTTTTGGATTCGCACTACAAATTTCTTCTATCTTAAACGTATCAAAAAAGTTTGGTAACCACAGCTGTAGCGCACTTGTAACACTTGAACTATACTATTCGTGCCAAAAGTAACTATAGCAGGCGTCGACAACATATGACCCGCGGGTCACCGAGTGACCCATTTGATTATTTCAAGTACATAACCCACTTGAGTTCCGCAAATAAAGTACATATAATAAGAATATATAACAAAGTTGCTTTGTAAATGTGAGGAAATATTTTCACATATTAAATTTATTTTAAGTAAGAACATGAGCAGATTAACTACTAAAAAATTTGACGCTTCTATAAGGTGACTAAGTATGAACTAGACTTCACTAAATTGACGTCACAAATTCAGCATCAAGGGAGCCATTGATAACGAAGACAATCTTTATAAATATGTTCAAAAATTATTAATGAATTAAAACTTAACAATTATATTAGTTTTTTTATAATAAATAGAGAATTCTGTTTTTTTCTTTGTTTAGTTTAAGCATTACAATAGTTTTCTAAATAATATTTATATTATTATTCACTAACAGATTGTTTTTAAATGAAAATACTCATCAACCCAAACCGCCTTCTTAATAGACATATTTTGTTTGATTTTGATCCGCAGAAAAAAAAGGTTGCCGACGCCTGATCTATACAATAAACTACGCGATTTTTGTACATTTTCGAGTTGTCTTACATTTAGTGAGCAAATATTAGATATAGTTACAAATTTTGTCTATTTCTTTTTGTTAACACTGATGAAGTGAGACAGCTGGTGAATAACCGCAAATACAACATCGATAAGGAATTCACAGGAAGCTGATTTTGGCGAACTGCGGTAGCTGTCCAACTGTCGGAGTACGAGTACCTTTTCTGGAGCCCTGCAGTTTTGTATAGAAATAACATCAAGTAGTCAAAACACAGCCGCGAAACTGCGGTTCGTGTATGCTGCACCTACTGCTTGCGGATGTTTCTCGTTTACGATAAAGAAACATTCATTCACTATTCAAGACATAAGGAAATAATTAATGAGCGTAATAAAGACATTTACACGCATTAAACCTGTACAACGTATAATACAATAACTTATATACAAAAAACTTTAAAATGCAGTAAACGAGATATTGCTACGCTTAAAATCGCTGCGCAGTTTTTCAGCATGGTACTAATTAGTGTATTTAGTATTGTCTAAAAACGAATTAAATTATTAGCGGTCGTTTGTCGCTACGTGCGGTTTTTTTTTGCTGTCCAAAGGGAACTTTTAATAACTAACGTTCAACGCAGCTCACGGGTGTAAGCTTCACACAAAATTAATCGTGGTTCTTATATTTTTACTTTCTTTTTTTACAATACAGCAACATCTCGATATAACGGACTAATGCAGGTGAGGGGGTGTCCGTCATATAAACATGGTGTTTCCAAATGCTTTTATTTTATTAAGAAAATAAACATTTTCTGAGATTAATGTTTGCACCCATATCACGTATTTAATGCAAATTTGTTTATTTTTATGTCCGAAACAGTTTGTTTTCTTATATCATATCGCTCACATATACTTCGAACTTCAACTTTTGTATGACTTCTAGTTTTTAATTTAACGTTAAATTAATCGTTTTTCAGTTGTTAAAATTGTAAGGGTACGATTACAACCATTTATTTGAATGTATGTACTCTAAAATTTTGAATTATTCAATGGAGAAATAAATGCTATTCACTTAAAAAAAAAATGTGAACGTATGTGAATCAGCGACCAGCGTTGCAAATGTCAGTGCAAAATTCAGTCTACGAGAGCATGATGATTTTATGACTCGAATTCGAGTGCCAAAAATATGACGTGATTATCATGCACAGAACATTGTTTAGAAGCAGTGACACTTGGATTAAGCATGTATAAAATTAAAAGAATGTTTTTAACAATTATCACATTTGACCGGATATTTCGATCTACTTAAATAGTATATATATATATATATTATTTTTAAATATTTAATTTATGCCACAGTTAGTGCAGTGCGATGCCAATTGTAGTTCAGTACACATACATTGATATGAATTTACTGTATACACTAAGCAAACGTTTAATTTGAAGATATACAAAAAATAAACAAGTTATTTATAAATTGGGAATTACGTAAAACTTTGAACTATGATTTAAGTTCAAAATATGGAACATTAAAGTCTCACTAAAATATTAACACGTGTTGTACACAATTTACTGGACGAAGTACAAAAATGGTGATATGAAGCGTCTAGTTACAAAAAGCAATATAAGCACATTTCAATATTTTCGGCAATGTTTTTTTTTTGTTTCAATGTCAAATTTTGTTTTAGGTTAAGATTTTTTTATTTTCAACGTATTCCATTTTTAATTCGAGTTTCAATTAGAATAAAATAACGGCATTTATTAGCTGATAATCTTTAAAATGAAATGACTATTTAAATACACGCTGAATTAACCAGATTTGAAACATTGTAATGCGTGATCATTTCACTTTTTATTTTTTTCGTATGTTTATATTAGGTTTTGGAAGATAAATTTTTTACACATTGTGTAAAATTGTGAGTAGAATGCGAACGTATTTTTTTTCGATTTCGTTTAAATCAGCTTATATCGCTTTTTGTAACTAGACGCTTCATATAAACTGTTCGTTGTCCGAGGGAGGGTACGTTCGGATTAAACACACGCTTTTTTAAAACGATATAATCCATGTATTTTCAAGTTCCCTCTGCACTGATAATATATTTATTTTAGTCGTAATTGTGTATAAAAAAATCAGATTGATCGAGTTCAATCTTTTTATTGGTTTTTTCCTGTTAATACGTTGTACATCAACAATGTATATTAAAGCAAATATAATACGTCACCTCTTGGATCCAACAAAGTGTTATGGGAGTTTTAGTGGAACGCTAATAAAACTGAATAATTTATTTTTGGCTATCGGACCACAGAATGTACAATATAACATAGAAAAAATCGTTTTAAATATTGCAAAATAAAAGGGGGCAGCTGGTCAAAAAAATACATCCTTGGCAATGGTCGTTGCGCCGAGTGCATTCGAAGTGAACCCTGGCGATCATTGGCCGATATGAGCTAAATCTGCCATCATTCCATGCCGCCGAAGCCGTGGAGAATTTTGAGTCATTCAGAACCGGCTGATATAATAATATCGTTACATATTTACTAAGCATATGTAATGTCATCCCTCAACGCTGTATTAGCAAGGGCTATTATTGTAGCAAAATTCCACATTTACATCATTGAAAAACAATAAAATATAGTCGGTGGCACAGTCACCAAATTACTTACTGTTTATGACTCACTTTCTTTTGACAAATACGCGTCTACAATAAACAATGGATGCATGATTTCTGTTTTCTGCGTATCAGCCATAGGTTGGCAGTGAAGGTAGCATTTTAAACATTTTCGTTATTGCATATCCGTTCTCAGATGGAGGCATATGTATCGGTCAGTTTGAAAAAAATATTCAAAATTGTTTTTTTACGAGTACTGTTTGGCTACAATTACAAATGAATAAATATTTTATTTTTATACAAATGGGATTACCAAGAGTTAGCAAAAAATCAATCTGTCTGCAATTTAAAAAATCTATTTCTTATTAACAGCCTATTTTTTAATTAAGTGATTAATTTGTGGACAGTATAATGATAAACGTATCAGATTTTTTTTAGAAATTATTTTTACTTTATTATTGTGAGTATATATATTTATTCGACGGATTTATCGGACATATTAAGTGATTATTAACTGTGTACCAAATGTGAAGTTTTATGAAGTGCACAAATTTTATAACCGTTAATAAAACGATATAAAACATAAACAAATGAAATATTTTATCACAAAAAACATTCCAGTCTCCACGGTTTCATGTTAACCGATTTTCACTGTAATAAAAACATATTACGACATAAACTTATCTACGATGTTCAAACGCAGAGTGAAGTTGAGACGGTAAAGGTGTTTCAGTACAAGCAATATGACAAGTTATAAATACAAATTCCAAAGACCCTTCACTGCTTGTCACCATTCCAGCCATGTAATGCGGTCTCGTAAAAGATAAAGCAGAAACCTTTGTAGACAGCAGTATACTTATTTAAAATTTTCCTGGTTATATGAATGAGTGTTACTCGAAGTATTTATTATGCTACAACTAGGTTCAAAGGCTCGAATGCTGATTTTACTTTTAAAAAGAATACAGTAGTGTTCATGAATGCAAACTTTAAAAAAATGATAACCTTCTTAGATTCCGGCTCCAAGTTCACACATCGAATAACTTTCTACTAAGACCAAGAATGCGTCAATAAAAATGAAAGTATATTTTTAAATCTGGAAATATTCATCAAAGCCGGTATGTAATTAATACTTCGCAAAAACAAGTCGATTTCTTGAAGGAAATAACTGAAGCAGCCTTTAAAGTTCCAAACAAAATGAGTCTTGGCAATCAACAAACACCCCGAAGAACGGCCTGCTGATAATTAAGACTGGTGCTTGGAACTAATTATTATATATTAAGTTCTGTGGAACTAATACTGAATATGACTTTGTCATGGGTGATGAGATAGAGAAGAAAACTATGCAGACTGCGTTTTATGGTTATGACACGAATGTGTGGGTTATATAACAATTTAATTAAAAAATCCCGGTTTATAATGTGACCGTAAAACCTATAGTTTTTGTATGGATGTGAAACTTGTAACCTGATGGATGAAAAAGAAAAGGCCATGCAAGTATTCGAAAATAAAATACTCGGAAGAATACTTGGACTAGTGAAAAAAAACAAGGATTTCACATTCATGCTAATGCTGAGCTCCGCAAGCAATTTAACCCCAATACAGTGAATGTCTTGAAGGCAAGAAGACTTAGGATGTGCGGGTCATGTTGCAAGGTGCAATGAATCTAAAATTCTCAAGAGTATGTTTGAAGGAACTCCAGTAGGCACTCGGCCCCAGAATGAGATGGTCGCATAATGTAACTAGAGCTGCTAAAATGTTAAGTGTGAATGACTGGCGAGAGGGGGCTAGAAACAGAGAGGCCTGAAGGGAGGTTATAGACCAGAACTGATTGTAGCGTAAAAAATAATAATAATCGTATGCCCTAAGATAATACATATACCGAAAAAACATTAATGTGTTAATCTATTCAATTATAAAACAAGAATTTTCGTGTCAGTTTCTTAGTAGGAAATATCTTATTTGTGGATATAATGAGATGGCTGGCATTGAAGGCGGTTGCGCCCTACATAAAGAGCGCTTTTAAGATTGTATAATCGATTATGTAAGTGAATTACTCGATGGGAAAAAAATGTTCAAAACGTGTTCAATTTTTACCACAATGTCAACTCTGTAGCTCTTATATATATTTGATCGAGATAATAAAGTACGCCGATGTATGATGAAGATAGACGAATAAATAAAAAAAAGTGAGATTTTCTGAGAATTTTGAAATCAACGATAACCAGGTCGTTCCTGAGGGACACGGAGTACACAACTCAAACTAAGATATCTATAACAAACACATTATCGATTTGTATTTTGAGAACTGTTTTGGGTTATAAATACATACTCCAGATTCATATGAGTAGTTGTTTTGCAGAATAATTGCTGAAAATATATTGAATAAATAAGATAATCTGAATACTTACTGAAATATATTTTTAAATAAAAAATAACACTTACGACTACTGACCATTATAATGAAATATTTAATTCGTTAAAACGAGACAATATATATAATACATATCGTTCGGTTCTACAAAAATAAATTACTGAAATTTTTTTGTTAATTCATAATTTGTTAAAACATAATGTCAAATGTATGTAACTAATTACTGGAGAAAAGTTTTTTTCGAAGCATTATACTCGTATGTATAATGAACATACAAAGTTTTTCAGAGATATTACATTTTTTTTAAATTCAATGTACGCTCATAGATGGGGCATACGGAGTCATCATAGTGTAAAGTTATTATCATAGTGTAAATATAGTATCAGTTATTTTTTTATGAGTAATAGTTATAAACCGTTTTAAGTGGGTGCTACAAAAATACAAATGAATAAACATTTTACAAGTTTTTGTGACCATCACGGGATTCAACCCCATGATTTTCGGATTGCTAGTTGGATGCGCTCTACTACCGAGAACGACTACAATATTAATCAATGATTAAAAACTGTGTTCGGAGAAATCCAGGAAATTCTATAGTAACAGACGTCTGCAAATGAAAGACGTTTTTCTTGTTTGATCATATCTAAATTGTGCAATTGAACATACCAAGTATGTCTGGGTTTATTGAAACAGTGAAAGAACGAGTGAGATGGATAAAATAAACTGATGGACTATTACGATGAAACCGGTAGAATTTTACGAGAGAGCTATCAAAATGCTGTGGCATTATTTCACGTAAAACCTGCCTCTTATTTGACTTTTTTCATTGTGCGACCTACAATATAAAGTGAATGAAAACCAAATAGATCAATTCTACATGGGTATATTTTACCGCTACATTCTAATAAACATCACCTTCGTAAAGAATTTCTTTCAAATTTGTGATGATATTAGACAGATTTCACCTTACTGTAGTTGTATGGGTTGAAAAAGATTGGTGGCTGATTATTTAGCATAACATGTACACCGGTGGGTAACATTTTCATATAGGCAGCTATATTTATAATCAGTAATCAAAAGGTTGAATTAAAAAAATAATTTTCATGTGAATAAAGATGTCCGCTAAGCTAAAAAAATAGTCTAACCCGGGGTTTCCCAAACTATGTTCTGCGGACCACTAGTGTTCCATGGAAAGTCAGTAGTTGTTCCGCGAAAACCTACAATTATTTTATATCCAGTACGAGCTATAAGACACTTAAACACATTTGACGCATTAATGCTTTTTAGATGTTTATATCTAAAAAATAAAGGTTCAGTGAATATAATAACATTGTTTAAAAAATGTCGTTAACTTGTACCTCGAATTATACTATTAGTATTAATTGTTATTATTTTATTGAATATAGCGCTACGATCCATTCTGGTCTATGGCCGGCTGCATCTCTAGGCCTTTCTCTAGCTATCTTTTTCTTCAGTCATTCCCACTCAACATTGTTACATCTCTATGCGTATATCTTGCTATGCGCCCATCTCATTCTGGGAGGGGGGAGGCGACGAGCTGAATACCTACTGTCGCGTTATACACTTATATTAATATAACAACCCTACAATATAAATAAGGTGTCCCATCAAAATTTCTGAATTTACGAAGTGTTCCATCGCAGGAAAAGTTTGGGAAACCCTGGTGTAACCATTAATATTTATAAGTGTGAACATTTTATAATTAATAATTATACTATACAAAATAAATAAACTCTATTATTATTAAAAATTAGAATGGCATAACGCAATGACATACTTACTAATGGTAACTTAACTATAGTATTAATATATTATTATAATCAAATGAAAATTGGCTATTATTAACGTTGTTAATCGTGTGTAGTTTGTAGTATTTTATTTTCAAAAATACCCACTTAGGTGGAATTTCATAATTGAATTGTTTATTCACGTAAGATGATCATTAACTGAGAATCTGATTGATAATTCATAAAAATCTCATTGGTTTATCATACATACGAGTACTTTGAAATCAACAAACCAGTTTTCCCAATGCACACGAGTATATACAACAGGGTTTATTTCATAACTTACCATTTTAATTAAGATACCGATTTTATCTGGACTGAATTACGGTATACTAGGCGTATGTCAGAAGTGTGTTTTATTTATTTTAGATTTTTCAAAGATTTTGATGCTCTGTCCATGTGCCCTCCTACCATTTAGTTAATACCTTCATCATTAGTACATTAATTTAACAGAATATTCATATGCATAGTACAGTACTACGTAGTTATTTAAGAAATATACTTAAGTTATATAGTAATACAACGACAGTGTTTAGGCAAAAGAGATTAACCCTCACAGTACAAATTTTATAGGAGGCACAAAAAAAGTGTTTCAATGATTTTTTGTCAGTTACATTATCACAAACCTGAGGTGCATGATAAGGAATAAATTTGTGTTTTATTACCCGAATCTGATAAATAAAAAAATATATTAAAGGAAAATCATTACGTTAAATGAAGGTTAATTGCTTTTTCCTTTCCATACAAACTTAGTAGGTCGTTTTTTTTCAAAATCCACAGGTGAATTTCGATAATAATTCGGCGTTTTCGGCTTAACTTGTCTAGGAGTATGGACCCGCATATGCGTCCGCTCAAAACTCGCTTTGAAGAAGTATAGACATATACGAGGGCAGGTTTGAAGGATCCACCACTGACCCGCCAGTACTCACAACCGCGATTATGCG
>JAPMAG010002362.1:236-11210 GCA_036584685.1 Rhyacophila sp. Rhy_31_5
GATGTCATTAAAAAAAATCTTTACGTTAACCAAAAGGGGGGGATGTCACAGAAGAGTCGCGGAAGCCATACAAAGGATCAAGGCTTAGCATTATAATATGAATGTGGTGAACGGCTGAAAGCTTGTTGGAATAAAGTTTTTTTTTGTTTTTATGGCCCGTCAGTTTTATTCGAATAAACCGAAAGGCGGAGTTTCATCTATGGGGCCGGTGGTAGAAGTTTTTATGTTGTCATGATCACTGATACTTCAAGAAATAATCTAATGAAACGTTTCTTTACTACTTTTGCCCAAAATACAATGTATTAAAATTTATTAAGTTGACCATAGAGTTGTAACTCAATTTCACATATCCATAATCTAACATTTTTTTTCATCGGTATTGTGGTACTTAAATCCTTTTCAGTAGTTGTTACGAGTACGTTAAAACTACTTCTAAGTGATTTATTCAATCGACAGTAACAATCACTACTGTTCAGTACAGTTTTGGCAATCGTAATAAGTATCAACAAAGACATTTATAACGTTTTTGTGCGAGATATACTTTCACTACCTGACAAGTGTGATTTTTTAACCAAAAACAAAATCTTGTTGTATTTTTATTAAAAATATATTAAATCTTTCCTTCATATGATTTCGTTTCAATAATCATATCATAGTCATACCTCTGCGTCTTCATATTTAAAATCACGCAAAATATTCAAATTTGTATAGCAAACCACGTTTTGAGTTGTGCACGTTATCTCGTTTCTGGCACATAATCGGTTAATTAAATTTATTTTTACGAGTATATGTCGAGTATTGTCTGTATTCGTAAATATTTACAAATTATCGATACACTCTGTTCTATTACGTAATAATAGAAAGTATGCAAATATATATATTATTCCATATCTGCTCCGACATGGAGCATATGGAATCTTCACAGTTTAAAAATATTTTCTTAACAGCTGTTTTTACGAATAGTTGGTATTAAAAACCATAAAATCTTTTTAGGTCATGTCTTCTATACAAACAAATACAAAATGATAATAAATCGATTTTTTGCAACTAACTATGGGACTTGAATTAACAACTTCCGCATGCTAAGCAAACGCACTAGTTACTTACACGAAGCATCTTTATGATGTAAAGATTGTTTTTGACAGTTTTCTTACGAGTAATAATTGTCAGTTATCATCTAAACCATAGTGGTTCATGTCATGATTTCAAATGCACATGAAAAAAGCTATACAATTTTCGCCAGCTATGAGATTTCAATCCAAAACCCTCAGCTCATCAATCGAATGCGCTGTCCACTCACCTACAAGGATGTATAAATATATAATAATAATCATGCCTATCAGACTATTGAGAATGTATTGTGAGAATGCCTGCTGATGCATTCATCTAGTATAGAGTTGTTCACCAAAACCGCCCTCACATGGGTCATATAGGCTTCGCGGACATGGTATCAACCAAAGCTAATTTCAAGATTTTTAGTAATTTGCGGCATCTTACCGGGAGAAATTTTCCACGGACTCCCAAAATGACTCGTCGGTCACGACGGGTGACCTAGGTAGCCGTGCTGGCTGACTTGTTAGCACAAGAGGGTACATAGGGCACCCCATGTCACCGGGAACTGACTGAAGAGGCAGACTGCTACTCATTCTTTTCCTACTAAATTATATACTTTTAGCATACTTGTGCACGGTGATACTATCCCATGCGACTCCACTACAGGTAGGTTTAAAATCAAACCATGGAAAACAATAAAAAACATTGCCTTCGTGATGGGTCAGGCAGGCGACCACGCACAAACGGAGTCGTGAGTACTGGTAGATTAGTGGTGGGTCTCTTAAATCAGTATAATTTGGTATAATATCTCAGCAAAAATATTTATCAAATATCTACGCCAGTTCGGTATGGGTGGAAGAAAACAAAAAGATTCACTTTACGGAAAGCCATTACGACAAATCCAAAAGATTGATAAAGTACGACTAAATCAGTCTTTTGAATTTTGTTACCATGTTCGATTAACAAAATATTAAGATATCCGTAACACAGCTAATATTGATAGATATAAACGCAATCTCTACTCGGTTGATAAACCGGTAGAATGCCAGATCCGTATTAACTCTCCAAAATGTCCATGTCGCATTAAGTCACGACCGTATTAACTCGCGAGTTCTTGTCAAAGCTATAGAAATCCATCAAATATGTATTTCGATGCTTTTTGTGTTTTAAAACACTCTGCCAAATATTACCTAGTAGACGAAATATTTATCATAAACTAAATCGATTATACTATCAAAACAATCTTCACGTTGTGAAGATCCATATGCTTCCTTTCGGAGCGGATATGGTTAAAAACAATCCTAATAATCCAAATAAATGAATTTTAGTAAGCATTTCAGTTGACGTTTGATATATGTCATCAGGGTTATCACTGTATTTATTCAACGACACTTGCCGGTAAAAACGTGTCTGAAGGAGAATCTTAAGTATACGTTTAGTTCTTTGGTTATATCCGAAGGAGTAGTATTGTTTTTTGTTTTCAATTTTCAATTTTAGGTGGCTTATTTTGAATTATTTGTTTGTTATAGCCAGGACACGAACCCGAAACGGTTGAGATAATAATTGACAATAATTACTCGTAAAAAATAAACTGCTAAAACACTCTTTCCATTGTGAAGATCCATATGCTTTGTTTTGAATCTGATATGGTTAAAAGAAAAAATAAATTGTTGATAAAAATAACAGCTATGTTTTTGATTTATTTTATAGACAGGAAGATAGTTTTTGCAATCCGCAAAGTATTTTTATATATTATTTATTATCCATAACATTTTAACCTTGTTGGCTGTCAAAGTTTATGTTGTTGTAAACCGTTGTTGTTAAAAAATGATTGGTATATTAGACAAGTGAGTAGTAATATGTTTAATAATAGTAATATTTGAACAACATTTAGAAACACTGGAGTCTGCACAAGCCAAACTCATTTAAATGAAATCTAGACGAGACACTTGAAAACTTTTGCCGTAATTTTTGTCAGAAGGGGAAACAATTCGGGAGAGAGGGGAACTAGAACAGATGACTGTCGGGTCCAAATCTCCATACCAATTGCGAAGATGGTCGATCATTAATTTGGCATCTGTACGCACGCCGCGCCGCCAAGGGGACACTTGAATTAAATGAATATGAGTAGGAAAATTTGAATTTTAATTCGAATGTTTGCAAATTAAAAAGAAACGTGTAGCCGTTATTATGGCACTCGACACTGTTTACTTTCGCCCACGAACGAAGGCGTTTTATAGAAAACAGAAAGGCCAATATTGAATTTTAAAACAATGTAATTATATTTTGATTTGTTCCCGGCAAAATAAATTTAATTGGAAAGAAGGAGCCGGGCAAAATAATATTTGAAAATAAATTCAAGTAGAGGGCAAAATTAAATGTGAACAGACTAAAGTAATTTGTTTCTTTTATTTCTGACAATTATATTTATTAATTTGTAAAATGTATTTTTAATAGCAATTTCTGTGAAAATTAAATAAAATAAAATATTCAATTTAACAGCAATTTGTTTGTAAGTGTGTAACAATTCCAAATTTTACTCTCTCAGTTTCAATAAATTGTTTTGACAACGTCTGGATGCAATTGTTGTTTTAGGTAAGGGGTCATCCTTAAGCCACGTAACGTTTTTTCTTACATTTGTTTACCCTCCCCCACGCAATGTAACACATCGAAAACATTCAGCTTGATCCCCCCCTTACTCTCAAAAGTTACGTAACTTTACACTTTAACAGATTAAGTGCCAGAAGTGAGTTAACTCGCACCACTTAAAACATAGTTTGCTGGACAAATTCGGATATTTTGGATGATTTGAAATATAAAAGTGCAGAGATATGATTATAATATGGTCATTAAAAATAAAGTCATGATAAAAAAAACAATATACTTTTTAAAAAAAATGTGAGGTTCTATTTTGCTTAAAATTTCACAGCTTACCAGGTTGTGATATTTTGTCTGGCACAGAAAATGTTAAATACGATTGCAATTTATAATCACCTCCTTTCCACTTTTTGATAATGAAAAGTGTTACGTAACAATATAAATTAACACATTCTCCCCCCTTGTAACACCGTGTAGATAGATATTGGTGATCGTCTCCTTTAAGAGCGTAACGTGTTTTATGGATGACCCATATACTCTACTCAAGGAGCGGACAAATCTTTTTACTCTCGGACCAAGTTGCGGGTGAAAATTTGACCTCGAGCCACATTAAAAAAAAAAAAATCAATATTTGTAAGCCAACCCATGTATTTTTTGTACAATTTAGAGAAAAAATTAAATATTTGACAGGACACGATCATAAAACCAATTGAAAATATTTTTTTTGTTATGAATACAGATTTTTTAAACTATAGTAGTTTATAAAATGCTTCGTGGGCCGGATACAATTTTGGGATGGGCCACATCGGCCCGCGGACCGCTATTTTCCTGGGCCTGCTTTACTCAATAGAAATGTCTCATTTTTCTCTAAATATTTTTTTATAAATAAAACTTTACACATAGAAATAGAATAGAATAGAAAGCTGTTTGCTTTTTTGCTTTTCTCATAAAATTTATTTTCAATAAATTAGAGCCAGTTTCGCCTAACACGATATTTTCAGCTTATAATAAAGGTTTATAGTAAACTTTATTTATTATCAAAACTTGAAAATAAATTACAGGAAATCGGTCTTGATTATTTGGTTTGATTTCAATACTATCGTACCAAGGATTTACAGTACATCAAATTAATAAATGAAATGCATAACTAATCTTGTCTGTGATATTTTTAACTGAAAAACTCATTAAGATTAGTCAAACATATAGTAAAAATAAACATAAATACTATCACCTTAGTGGGTGAACGAATAACGCATCCAACTTATGACGCGAGTGTCGCAGATTTAAATTCCACAGTTACAAAAATTGCACATGTTTTTAATGTGCATTTGAAACCAGTACATGAAAAAATTGGTTTAGTTTAAAAACTGACAATTATATACTTCTAAAAAATCTGTCAAAGCTATCATCATATTGCGAAAAACCATATGCTTGGTTCCTGAGGATATATTTGAGAAATATAACAACTGCGTTTGTATTTAAATATCATATCGTTTTACCAAGGATATGCAAGAGAAAAAAATAATATTTTCACTGGAAGTATAATAGTAAAAAATATGTATGACCTATGTATTATGTTGTTTATAAACATATTCCTAATATACAATCAGGTTCTGTGTACATTTTAAAAACACATACAAAAGTATTTTTGATTTCAGGTTTCAGATTCCTTAAAATTTCCTTAAAATAGTTTTATGAATTTAATTTAAATTTCAGTTATCATTAGCTTATTTCGTTCATCCGATCGGCCGATGACAACGGCTTGACATTTGTGGAAAATTACAAAGGAGGCTTAAATATAAAGCAGATATGATATAATTAAAATTTAATTGTATAAATGTTGGATGATTCGAATGAGCGGAGGTGACAGCTAGCGACAGCTGCGGCGACCAACCGTTGTGACAAGCGGGGGACATTTTTAATTACGAATATAACACTTGTCGCGAATTTCGCCCTGTCAAATAAAAAAAGAATACCTTTTCGTAAGGATATTAAAATAATTTACGCCCACACACTTATACTTTAAAGTCATTAAACAAGCGAAAATAAGGGTTTGAAGATGAGTATTTCAAGAACAGAATAACACAATACTCCGTTGATTTTTAAATAGAATAAAAAAATCTTATAAATTCAAATACGTACTCCAAATAGTCAAATACAAATATTTCCTCTAATTTTTTTCCGTATATTTTTATTAAATAAATTTACTAAGGATGTTATAAATATATGAAATTGTTTAATATTCATTATTTCAAGCACATAAAAACATTTCTTTAATTAATGTACATAAAACAACTTTATATTTTTATAATAAAATGACTATTATTTCTATTCAGTGTTTAGAATTTTTGATGAGGCTTGGTTAGATTAAAAATACTTTTAATATTCTTTTAAATAATATAATCGTAAGTATTTTTTTCAATTATTCATATAATATTTTAATATATTCATAAAATATACAGACCGGATACCATCTGTTATTTTCCCCTGTATAACAGTGCAAATTTTATTTTTAAGTTGATCAGACAAAGTTAATTCTGAGAAAAATATAAATGTGTGGTATTTATTAAAAAAATATATTAATAGAGGTAACAAAAATTAGACTGATTTGCGGTTTGGTGATCGCAAAAATATTTATCTAAATAACAGGTTGGTTGAATGGGAAACATGGAAGATATAAAAACATAATTATTCACTAATGTCGTGATTGCTTTGAAATCTTTCCAATAATCGTTTTAGAAATCGCCGAAATATATGCTCAAAGGATGCGTTCAACATGAGATCGATTTTAAAACCAAATAATATTTATATTAGTTTTATTTTAAAATTATGAATGATATACCTATTTAGCTTATTACAACTACAAACAAGTATAATATTATTATACATTTTCTATCAATGAAATTTTCTCATATTCCTTCTTGAAAATATTTTTAATCATTTGACAAAGTTTTATCTCAAAAAAATAATTATAAAATGACGTTGAAAGAAACCAACTCTTTATAACCTAAAGCGCAATAAAATTCAGAGACCATATAGTTACTTTAAAAATTAAATTTTAATTTCATAATAAAGAGAGCATTTGAACTATTCAAAACTTTCAAGCCAAATTCTAGACAATATTTCTGTTGAACACAATATCTGCCAACAATACTTATTTTATAATACTTTTAATTTACAAACAAACAAACTTTTCGACAGGCCATGTATTCATATCAAAAGGAAACTTATTATAGATTACTTCCTTTCAATTCCATTTATAGATTGTGTTCCAAGCTTGTAAAATAATTTTATGTCAATTTAAACGAATTGTTTATTTATTTATATCGGAACTTAGTATAGACATTACAACATTTCAAATTAGATAAAGTATATGATTAATATGAGGAGTGTATTTCAAAAGTGAACTTATTCCACTCCAACAAATTTGTTGTAAATGCCAAAAAACTGTTTACGGTGTCAATATTAAATATTTTTTTGTTATCTTCATTACAAATTTTATTTTACACTACAAATAAATATAACAAAAAATATGTATTATCGACACATTAAATAGTTTTTTGGCATTTGCCACCAATTTCTTGAGTGGACTAAATTCAGTTTGGAAATACACGCCTCATATATTTTGAGTTATTCTTATAATTTGAATGCTTATTTTTTATCAATATTATGTCGGACAAATACAGAGTAAATCCAAAAAATCTCTACCAACAAATTTTTAAAATATTGACTTTAATCTTAAAATAGCCTAAAATACAACCTCCACTAGATATAACTTTTAATATTCTTAACGAGTCGAATATTTAAAAATATTTTTGTATTTCCGGGTGAGCATTTAGTCTTATTTTATTATTATAAATAGTTTCAGTATTAACTTTAATACATCTATGATTTTTTCTTATCTCTGAATACATTTTAGTAAACATTCGTACTAGACGGTATTTTGCCAACGCGGTTTCATTATTACGCGATCTATTACTTCCTTTGTATTTATACGGAATTGAATAAAAATAAAAATATTTGAACCTACAAATATGTATTGATTATCGAAAAAATTAAATTTTAACGCACATGTATATACACAGTAGTATATTTTACTTACAGTCATTTTTTTATCGTTCTAAGTGTAAAATTGTCTTTGTTATTCACAATAAAAGTGTATTAAATTTCTTAATTGATTTCATAACATAAGTGAAGTATACGTTTTAAATATTTTTAAATATTTATCATTGTTGTTAATGCAATTTAAAGTTTTGGAACCCAATCCTATCTTTTCCATATGGTACGGCCTACATTATCCTATTTAAATAACAACGTTTCTATGGGACCTAACTTGTGCTATATATGAGTTTACTGTAATCGCTATTACACGTTTCAAATGGTTTAATTGATAATTCATTAGTAATCAAAAATGTGCTGTGCTATCTTACAAATTTATATGTAAAATATAAAAACAATGAGCACGTAAATGCCATGAAGTTATTCAAAAATTATCTAGTCCCCAAAATACTTAGACTAGAATGTGAAAACCAAGGATTTTGCATTCGTACTAATGCTGAATTCCAATTGCATTTTAGCCCTAACATAGTGAACGTTTTAAGATCAAGAGGTTATAAGACGCGATGAAACTAGAACTCTTAAGGTGTTTGAAGGAACTCTAGTAATAACTCAGCCCAACAGCCGCCCCAGAATAAAATGAGGAAACTACGGAACTAGAGATGCAAACAATTTTTAATGTGAACGACTAGAGAGAAACAGCTAGAACAGAAAACCTAAGAGAGATGGTTGTGCAGTCCGCTAAGAACAACCATAAAACGTAGCGCTGAATGTATTATTAATATAGTATAAGAACTACGAGTACGTTAGTATATGAAAATTGAGAAAGCTTGAAAGTTTTTAAAAAAAAATATCTTTAAACTACGGATCAGTCCAGACTTACAAGCTTTTACTTTATATACAAGATAGTTCATAAATATTAATACGATAATAAATACAGTACAATCCCGATAATTTGCATCCCGTTAATTCGTAACAAACTTCCGGCACCTTGGAAAAATTGCAGTAATTCGTAAATAAAACTCGCTTATTTGTTATGATTCTTCTTCCCGATGCTACCTTAACGTCTTATAATTCGTAGTTTTCTAGGTGAAAAATCACGTTTATTTGTATGGAATGATACCCGTGCATTTTTTTTTGCTTCTAGGAACCAATAGGTTGTGATTTTTTGCTTTTCTGTTAGTCAGTTTAATCACCAACGATATTGTAAAATGAGTATATGCGGGTTACTAAAATTATCGATTTTTTTCAGTTTGGTTTTTCTTTTCTTTTTTTCTTCGTTATAATACGTACTTTTATTTGCATTGATATATTTGCTGTATTTTAATCAATCTCGTTAACATGAAATGTTCTGTTATTTGCCCCCGACTTTTTTGAAAATCCATATAATTCGTAATTAACCTTAGGTCTCTTGGCACAACGAATTATCGGTATTATATTGTATGGGGAAAATATTGGAGGACAGCCATGTACATGAACGGATCATAGAACTACATATTATAATAATCATTGTACAATTAATTATAAATGTTTACTTATCTTTTCAAAAAATCATCATCTACGTGTCAAAGTAAAACGGCAGAAAGTTACCATGTGAATTACAAAGAAATCATGTATTCAACACACCACTAAAGTAATAATTTTAAACACCTATTAGACACATAAACGTTCAATAATGATAATAAGTTAAATATTTTTACAGTTAAATGCAAACAAATCATTTATTTTAGTCTCATAAATATTAATAAATCATAATTAATGAGTATTGCGGCAAAACTTTTCAAGAGTTATTTATTTACAAGACTTTATATAAATACTGGTTGCCGATGAATTAATTAGTTTGAATAAATTTAGTAGAATTACTATCCATAATCATCGTATTTATAAAGTTTCGTATTTTTGTACCTTTCGGTATTTACATCGTTTTAATCAAGATTTCATTCAACGCTGTAATTTATTTTGCATTATCTGATGCTCGAATCAAGTTATTGGCCAGACAAGAGTTTTAACTCTTTATATGAAATTTATGACATGAAATAAAACTGAAATCCAAGGTGCAATCATTGGCATACATCGATAAGATATTTAACTATTTATGTTTTATTTCAGCATTAATTATAAGAAGACCATTTTCAATAATAACGTATCATTAGCGAATGTTAATTTACTACTGTATAAAGCTTTCGTCAGCCTCTTCAACTGTTGATAGATACTACATTGTACATTATGTATTTCTCAATATTTTATATCATCCCAGTGAAAATATGTGCCTTTTGGATAACATACTACATATTTCGAGGGCATAAAGTGCAACTTTATAGGAGAGCCAAAAATCGTTTTTTTTTCTTTTCTTTTAACTCAACAACAGAGATGTTGATTTAAAACTTAATGTTCAAATGTTATAATTTGTTGTTGTTTGATAATTTGTTTTTTCTTGTGAGAAGAACGCCAAGAGCTTATGCAGTCTTTTAATATTAAACAATGGCAACTTTATGATATAATCAACGTTAAACTTTACAGACGATTTAAAAAGAAACTAGAAAAGATTGACATACCGTTGTTTGAGAATTATATAGCCAAGAACGTAAAATAATATTATCATATATTAAAAATAAACTCATTTTTTTAGATAACAATGATTGACTTTAACCCTCGATTTGTCTTCCGTTTATTACTCATGATGTAGTGAATTTTCTTTGTTTCATTTTAACACTATTTATACTTAAAAAAATATTTACTGATTTTTGTGTTAATACCATTATACTCGTAGTTAAAGGTACATAACATATTATTTAATACTAATTATTGAGCTATTAAGCAATCTATGTGGATATAAAATATAATTAGAATACTTTATCTCAGTTCAATAAAACAATTAAGTTTATTGTAAAAATTTACGTATTATACATCAATTTGTACATGGGAGGGTTTACACTGTGTCAAAAATGGCACTTTTTCACTGTGACTCTTCAAAGTCGTTTTGGTGTTGCTTTCTTTGCATAATATATGGCAGTGTAATACTTTTATTATATTCTTATCCAATAGGGTCACAATATAATTAAATATATCGCTCGAAAGGCTATCGGAAGATATACAACACTATGTCCATATATGAATTATGTCAAAAGCTTACATAGTGCAGTTTACCTTCCATGCACAGAAATTAAGAACGCAATAAGTACCCCAAGTATTGATGTAACGATTACCTTTAGTGTAGATGAAACAATGTGTTTTTTTTACTTTAATAATTTATATATATATATATAT
>JAPMAG010002363.1:0-11208 GCA_036584685.1 Rhyacophila sp. Rhy_31_5
GTAGATCCGCTCCTGTTTGCGCTCACCAGTGAGCGCGCGGGTGTGAAGTGGTTAAAGTCATATTTCTATGGTTCCATCTTGAAATTCATCCAAAATATTCAAATTTGTCTAAAAAACTATGTTTTAAGTTGTACGAGTTAACTCGCTCCTGGCATTTAACTGGTTAATGAAAATAAATTTACTCGTTTTTGGGAGATTGAATAATAAATCATGTTAGGATTTTATCATAATTTATAGTACCATATCATAAAATAATTTCATATGAGTTTGCAAACATTATGTAACAGGTAAACATCACAAGTTTCAGGTGGTAATTTATCGTTGTTCATTAGTTAGTAAGTTAATTGCGAACCTTTATAATTGAAAATAAATCTCAGCATGCACGATTTCCTGAAAAACATGGAGGCTAATCGGGAAACAGCTGATCCTACGCAATGTCAACATTGATTAGCGTTAGCGCAGCGCCGTCAGACGTCGTTGGCACATGTCAAAAATGAATTATGATTACAGATAATACCGCACATGAAGATATCCCGAGTCTTTATATTTCCAGCCATCAGATAAAATATCCGCCGCATGCGGGAAGCCCTCACTCTTTATCCATTAAGCCTTTGTGAAGGGAGTTTCTTGAACAAAAGCTACGGTATGATCTAGGAATGTCATTGTTGGGATTTTAGCAGGTGTCAAAGCCACGCCGTGGGAACAATCGACCGCGCCATGTCAGTTCGGAAATCTTTAGACAGATGGCAGTGTGGCGCGTCTAATGCGAAATTGGGTTTATTGTTTTCAGCACGTCGGAGGAAGAAAATTATTATTTTCAGATATCCGACATTGATTTTCCGTTTGACGGCATGCCTCCGGTTCGTTCGATGTCGCATGTACGCATTTATATAATATTAATGGTACCATATGGCTCACAGTCGTTTAAAAACATTAATCATTTCAAACATATCAAGCAATATTCACAGTATGTCGAATCATCTTTAATTTTATTTACTACCAGTCACGCTACTCATATATCATATTGAAATGTATCTTTTTAGATATTACAATAAAAGTAAAAATTAAAGAAATGACATAAGACTTACTTTTTATCTATTTTTATATGCTTGATATTAAGTTACAAAACTTTATGTATCGTAATCGTTAAATCTTTTAAGGGGTCGACCTTAAACCACATAACGTTTTTTTCTTACATTTACCCCTCCCCCTCTCCTCTCAAAGGTTACGTAACTTTTCACATTAAATAGGAAATCAATATACATTCAACTCCTTTCTATTTTCCAATAGGAAAAATATTACATTACAATATAAATTAACCCACCCTCCCCATTATAACGCCTTATAGACGTTGATAAGCACCTCTCTCTGTCTTTTAAGAGCGTTACGTGGTTTTTGGACGACCCTCAAAGTATGACCGATAAATGTGTTGAAAACATTTAAAAGTAACATATTTCATGAGATATAAATATAATGACGACGTATTATATTAAATTCTCTTTTAAACGTAAATCTTCGCCAGAATGAAACATTTATTTCTTCAAAATCGTCTAATTGATATTTTCCGTTACGTTCATCCACGAGCTTTATACAAATCTTTTTTTTATTTATGTATGTATAACAGTGGCTTATTATTTACCGATTATTCATTTCTTCAGTAGACTACGTCACTTTATACACCCGATTCACATCTCTCATTCCCCTCGAACGTCGGAGACAAACAAAAGAGGAAAGAAGACGAATGTATGGCGCGTGCGTTTTTCCATAAGTCCTTTCCCGCGTTTTTCGCAGCTATTAAAATCATTTATCTTGCGGGACGCCGGACGAGCCGCCCCTGGGTTTTTCTTTTCAGATGTATTATTATTATTATTGCAGAGAACGAAAAACGCTGAGGAATGTACTTTTGGCGTCATTAGGTGGTGGCAGTGCCGTAGAAACCCCACACCGCTCGTGTGTTTTCAGAAATACCTTATTCTCGTAGTTGTATCGTATATAGTATTGACAAATTGATTATTTACCATGAACAAAAGTTAGTGTATACGGTTCTACTTAAATACACAAAAATAAGAATTATTTATTTAAATTATTGCTTTCAAAAGGTGTATCTCTTTATTTCATGCAATTATTAATCTTTTATATACCTGACATATCTTTCATATTATTATCGACGTAATGTTTTGAGTTGAATCATTTCAAATTGATATTAATTCACACTCGTTAAAAAAATCAATATCTCATAATCAAAATAATATTTTCCATAGTATCATTTAAATCACGTATAGAATTTGTTTTGGTGTTTATTTGAATTCATCAATTTTATTATTTACCTTTTTCCTTCAAGAAAAAATATTTCTATTTTCATGTGGAAATTATAAGAGATATCAATTAATATCTCAGTCTTTCAAGTTAATGCATAGAGACATGTGTTTTGATCGTTTTAGATACTTAAATTATACTATATACGTAATATAAATAATACGTAGTTGCAAAAAACATCCAAATTACGAAAGACACGGCGTATCTAATATCTTCTTTTTTTTTTTGAGAAAATGTACTAAATTGATTATTTATTTGTATGTGCGAAATAAAATTAGTAACTTTATTTATTTTCCGTACTGAATTCAAAATAGATGCTCAAAGGATATCATTTTTTGCATAACTATTATTTGTCGAAGTTATATTATTTTTTTTCTTTTTTATGTGATTCGCTACGTAATGAAAAAAAATACATTTTAGTTGATTTGAATATAGTATATTATAATTTGTTTCATTTTCACATCAGATAATTTTAATAACGTTTCAAATCACCATATATAAAATGTTGAAGTATAAAATGTTTAAATATTGTACGCTACGCCGCTGTACTCCAATTTCGCTATCATCTAAGTTCGTTGTTACATGCTTCCTTTATTTTAGGACGCCCTGTCATTTTTTCGGTTGTCTCTCACGATTACTATGAGAAGTTGGAAATTTCCTTCCACAATTTCTACGAGCAGTTGGTGTATTTTCCGCCGATTCACGTGCTCGGGTCATATTCTTTTTATTATATATCTCGTATATATATATATACTCCGGAACATACTGGATTTTTTCACAGTCTCAAGGTGTGCTACGGGAATTCTTATTGGCCAACATATTTTCGAGTTTCGTACTATAGTGTATTATGTCACTGTCACGTACGATCGGGATGATTTAATTAGGATTACCTTTTGTTTAGGGATCGACCTACTTAACTTAATGACGAAATTCTATTTATCTGAATTAGGCAACGCATTTATTTCTTCGTCAACTACTCTTCATGATTTGATTGAATAACTTATAAATTAATTATACGTATATTCATTTTTACCCATTTTTACTTTATTGAACAGCTGGCGTTATTGAATCTACAGAAAGTGCAAACATTTTAAGGTCTATAAGGTGCAATATGAAACCAGTGACGCATGTCTCAAGGAACATTAAATCGATAATAATGTGTGTTATTTGTTTTTTATTAAGATATTTGAATTCATCAATTTCTATATTTGAGGTCTATTTAGGTACACAAATTAGTGCTACTTATTGTAATCCTGTCCAAAATGAATATTTATGTTTTAATGCCTGTATTTCACTTAAGCTTGTCTTATTTTTAATCTTGTACTCAAATTTTAACATAATTAACATATTTCTAATACTATACTAATAACTTACTATCCCGCATGCTGCAATTTGGATCGTCTTCTTCCTCTTCTTACAAACAACAGAGCCAGTTCCGCTTCGATAACGAGTGCAACCTGAACCTTCCGGAGAACCACAAGAGGGTGAGCGAAGTTGTTCCATCGCCGGAAGCGAGTGTGGAGGATCCGTGGGCGGCGGACGATTTGCTTGCC
The DNA here is from genome assembly GCA_036584685.1 of Rhyacophila sp. Rhy_31_5. Classification (NCBI taxonomy): domain Eukaryota; kingdom Metazoa; phylum Arthropoda; class Insecta; order Trichoptera; family Rhyacophilidae; genus Rhyacophila; species Rhyacophila sp. Rhy_31_5. Next base: position 3,870 of record JAPMAG010002363.1, read on the forward strand.
ACCTCTTCTAGCGTTATATCCGCCTACTCCAACGCTCCGCCGCCCAAAAATATCGTCACTCTTCCAGCTTTGATATTAATCGCAGATCCCGTAGAAATCGCAGCATGCAAGCGCGTAAGCATGATGCGCTTGAGATTTTATTTGCTGAGTTTGTGTATGAAATAACCACCAATCTTAACTTACGTAAATCGGTTCATATATTTTCTTTCAACAATTTCATTACTTTACAACAATTATGTATTTTTCACTTAGTTTTTTGTGTAATACATAATGTAAGCATTTTAATACATTGAATCAGTATTTTTTTATTTTATCGTAAATCACGCGTACATGAGAGGTTACTTCATACCGATATTTTATTAGCGATTATTACTCTAACAAAAATAATGCATATTTAATCGAATGCTGGCTTCCTTCATAGAACAATTTTTCACAGTTGCTTAAATCATACTAAACTTTATTCTTCTTAGTTAAAAAATGTGTGTTATACATATTTTAACAATATAATTTTTTACTATCAACATTAAAAATAACATTTCCTTGCCAGTTCCTAAAATAAGATTGGTGGTTTTGTTAGAGATCATTTGATTGTCACTTTTAATGTCAGATAAAATTTCACTTTCTTGAAATCGTTTCTTTCAGTACTAAGTTGTAAACACGATAACAAAGGAAATCCTTTGAATTTACTGTGCTCTTATTAACGTAAATTATTTTTATTTATTCTTAAGTATTTTTATAAATTTTTATTCAAAATTTTATTGTTATATTTTTCTTTAGGTTTTAATGTAAAATTTCATTTGAAAATATCATTTTTTCTGACATTATCTAAGTAAACGTTTTGTCTTATTATATATTATAGTAGTGATTTAGTAAAAATTGTAATTACTTCACAAAAAAATGACGTTACGTGTTTTTATGCTAAATTGACATTGTTATTAAGTATAAACTCATTGTTAATTGAACGCTGAAAATATTTGTTGATACTTCGTTAATACACAACACTTCAATTGAGTTTGGTGATTTCCGTTAACATTTTTTACTTAAAACATAATATTTTAATAATTCCCGTTTAAAACCATCAGGTTAAAGCAGGTCGATCTGGCCCATCCCGAAATTCTATCCGGTCCGCGAAGCATTTTATAAACTACTTCGATTTAAAAAATCAATATGTATAATAAAAACAAAACATCTTCAGTTTTTTTTATGATCGCGTCCTGTATCCTTTAACTTGCACAATAAATACACGTTTTGGTTTTTAAAACATTTACTTTTATGTGGCCCACGGTCGAATTTTCATCCGGAATGTGACCCAACAGCAAAAAGATTTACCCGCCCCTAATTTAAAGTAACACTATACGCATTTTTTTTAAATATTCTAATATATTTTTTCTAAAATTACTTTACTAGAAATGTTCTACTGAATTTTGTTAAAAAAAAACGGGAATTCTTTTAGGTCAAACATTTTTCTTTGCATAAATGTTTAAAAATCTCGGCCTGCTAAACGTAAAATTCCATAATCTTATCGTTTTCTATTTTTTTTAATAAAAAATACTTTTATTTACTCATATAAAGCTCTTTTAAAACTCTTCCGCGATTTATACATTATTTGAACAATTTTATTTATCTTTGTTTTTGTTTAAAAACTGTCATTAAAGTTTTGTTCCGACATAATGGACCCCAGATAGATTAAGGTTAGTTATGGTAAAACCTCAGCGAATGAAATATTTTATGTATTATAGTAATAAGTACGTATTTTAGAATCAACACCGAAGTATTGTACGTTCCATCACCACATTCATTATTAACAGTGTAGATGGGCTTAATAGTTGTTCAATCCATTACAGTAAAACATGTGATGTTTTAATATAACCGTAGCTACACAGAACAAACCATTTATACTCGATATTATACATTGATAAGTTTGTTTATTTTAATATAGAACGCATATCTTACGAGCATAAAGCGTGGAGAAATTACACTCGGTTATTGGAAATTATAATTAATTTATGCACGAGAAAATAAATTTTGTTATTATTTCACCCATCGACTGAACTCTTATTGTTGCGTATGGAAAACTTGTTTTCGTGGCCGCTTTCTTCGGCAGGCTGCTGAAGAGAGAGTGTGGAAAACTTTGATTGTTTTGTAGGCTTTATGTTTGTAATTTCTCGGGTTTTACTATTCTGTCTGCATCTATTTGAATATATTAGCATCCCATTCTGTGCTCCTGGTGAAATAAATTTATGAGCCCGGCTTTATCGCGTGATTTATTTTATCGTGTGGTACTTATTACATATACATTTTTTTTATTTAATATATCTACGAGCATGTTTTGGTTAACGAACATCCGTACTTCAGTTTCAAGCTTTGTGTTATTTCAAAACTACGTTTCTTTGAGAAAATTACAAAATCTCATTATATCTAACCTTATAAGTTTTCATTACTTTTTAATGTTAATTTAATATTCTTTACTGAAGTTATTGTAATTTATTATATACTCGTATTTTTTTAAGAATATCCCTTCATTTAAAAAGTTGATTCGGTTAGTATATAGTTCAATAAAAGCTGATATTCTTTTATCGAGGGATAAATGGCGTATGCAATCGCAATAATATTATACATCATATAAATATTTTTTTCTCGTGTCAAAAACTCTTTATTTTTAACCATATCCGCTCCGAAACGAGCATATAAATCTTCACTGTGTGAAGATAGTTTTTGATTGATTTTTTACGAGTTATAATTGTCATTTATTAGCTCAACCAATTTAATTCATGCCCTGGTTCAAATGCACAAGAAAAAACTTGTGCAAATTTGCCAGCTATGTAATTTGAACCTTAAACTCTCAGCTGGTGAGTCGGATGCACTATCCACTCACCTACAATATGTCACAAATTATTTGGTTGAAATCATTATAACTTTAAAAAGTGTTATAATAAGCCATGCGTAAAATTGTCTGTTTTTTAACATTAAATTGTTGTCAACCCTCGTTAGGCTAGTGAATATCGCGTATGTCTAGAAAGCGGGGGTTATGGGTTCTAGGCCCGTGTTGTTTGTGAAATTTTTCAAATGTTTATTCATTTGTATTGTAGCTGGGACACGAATTCGAAACGGTTATTTCAAACAATATTCACATTGTAGAGATCGATTTGCTTCGTTTCGGAGCGAACATGGTAAAAAAAAATAATTTAGCTCTTCATAACTTATCTAAAATCTAACTATCTTCAAAAAATCTACAAAATCTACTTACATTCTATATTAAACGTATCCATGAATGGTTTGACAATTTTTTTTATAATAATTGTTTTAACGAATTACATGTTTTTCTTGTGGTGTTTGTTTTGAAAAGGTATTTCAATTTGTAAACATTAGTGTTGGTGTATTTTTATATGTATCGTATTTTAGGGCCTTACAATGGATATTATATATTTTTCTCGATTTGTGTGTTCGAATATGTAGTTACCATTATGTCCTTTGCCTATCTATGTGTTAAGCATATCGTAGATATCTTTTGTGTTTTGTATTCTTTTATGTATTTAGTTGAATATTATTTATATTTTTGTTGTTGTTGTCGTGTATTCTTTGTTTTCTATTGTGTTGTCGTTTTGTGTTTTTTTTGCACCGCTTTTCGCGCGTTTGCCGTGGCGGGCACTCTCCTCGGAACCCTGTCGTGCAGAGCCAGTTCCGTTTCGACAACGAGTCCCGTCCAGTCCTTCCGGACAACTATCGCCGCCTGGACATTTACGGCGATTATATTTCTGAAGTCGACCCGCCCGCCGCCTCTGTAAGACATTCCGTTAATTTGGCGAAAGAAGCGTCATATCTCACACAAAATAGTTTACTGGTTAGTCTTCAAAACATTATATACGAGTATATATTGTATATAAAAAAATATCACCACTCATCCATGAATATACGCAGAAGTTTTGAAAGATTCATTCTAAGGAGGTAATTTTAATACGTTTTTTTTTTAAATAATAGCAAACATAATTGAATACTACTAAATCAAATTCATGTTCTTGTTGTATCCATGGTCATGCATCGATTGTTCGCAAGTTTATTTATATTTAACAGAATTAAGTTCACTGAAGTTCTCCAATTTCAAAACCTAGTAAGTGTTTCAACATTGAATGTTCAGGATGACCAAATTGATTGGATAATTATCGACAATAATATGCAGGATCAGTTGCGGCGAACAGTACAGGAAAACAATATCCACACCAGCATATGCATTTCCCTATGTCCTTGCCTAGTAAGTGAGTTTTACTTACTTGGGTTTAATATTTTTTCTTAACTTACTTGGTTTGGAAGTTCTTTTATAGGAAGGTATTATCACTTTCATGGTTTAGAAGAATTGATTTCATATAAAATATCGACAGTAAAATGTGTACCTATAAATAAACCTATAAAATATAGAATATGCATCAAAACAAAATTTCTGAAATTCTCAGTTTCAATGTTTTAAAATTGGACAGCCGACTAATTCTCTGTCGAATAAAAGAATTTTATCATCTCCATTAACATGTTATATTAAATATTTTTTACTTGCAATCATTCCCTATACGTCTTTTTCATTATAACAGTGGTAGTATACACATTAAGTGCCCTGCAAGAGTGCGTGAAAAGTTACCTAGAATAAACCTTTTCTTAAATTTGTCACCGTTCACATCAACACGTTTCCTACCTAATTAACCTGCTCAGGAGCATGGACGCGCATATGCGTCCGTTCAAAATTGTCTTTGAAGAAGTACAAGCGTATATATACGCCAACCAGCAAGCGATAAATTACTCCTATATAATATGTATACATCAAATAAACGTTTTAAAACAATATTATTGCATACATTTAATAATATTCAAAATATAAAGCTAGATTACTAAAAAAACTTTCACTCACATGTGCAACCGTATTTACGAGTAAAAACTCACTCCTGCCTAATAATTAACTAATGCGTAGAATACTCGTATAAAATGAGTATCCTGATTTTTTTGCATATTTGCCAATGCTTTAAAAATATTTCATTCAAGAAGACGTTATCTAAATATATTTTTTTTTCATTCATTAACAATGTAATTTCATGTCAGCAAATACACAATAAACATAAATAAATGAAATGATATCACTGTTTTCATACTTTTTTAAATTTAAACCCCAGTTTCGTGTGTTATAAATTTTTAATAACGGTCTTTAAATATTAAAAAAAAATGTTTTAATATTTATGAAAACTGTGTTTTGTTTCAACACAACGGCTTTTCGCCAAAGATCAGCATTAAAGAATATAAAAATATATATAAATACTCGTAGTTATGAACATTTTTCATGCCGACATTGTCATATTTAGACCTCCCATATTATCCGGATTACGTAATTTATGTTGTACTAATATATGTTTACAATTCAAAAACGTCTTAAAAATAAATCACTTGTCTCTTTTTCGAAAATAATATCCAAATAAGTATTTTCGGTCCACTCTGTTAGTTCAATTTCCTCACCGCGTCATATATCAAGCGGCCGTGTATAATAAACAAAATTTTAATACACCAAAGTGTTTCCGAACTCGCGTAACTTTATTCATTTTCCGAATACTTATTAGAAAATATGAGCGGAGGCCGTTGCGAATTTTTCCCGCATTTCCCTATGAACTGAAAACAGCGTTGCTGAAAAACCGCGACATGATTACACTGATCTTGTGTACATCGGAAAGTCTGCCCTTAATAATATGTAATATCGTGTAAGTTCCGTATGATTTTTTAATTAAATATTTTTTTTTTAAACACACTATACTCCGTTTTGTGGTCGTTTTTAAAATACTACTTTAATTGTATATTACAGTCTTCTTATGTGTCAATTTCGCTGCATTCTATCTCCGATAAGATTTTTTACAAATACGAATAATAGAATAACCTCTCAGTTAAAGATAATTACTATACAATATGCTCAAACCATAGAGAAGATAATAAAGTCACAATACTGTTGACGCTGAGTACGTAATTCATCAATATTTTATGATACGTTAAAGTTATTTAGCTTCAGGTATATTGATAGGTCGAATTTTGGCTTCTGTCATTAATTTTATCAGCTAGGCCATTTTACACTGGCGAATATTTGACTTCTGTGTTAATAAATTTAAAGAATTTATTTAAATTTAAACAATTAATGATTTTGTCAACTTACCGTTGAGTATTTACAATTGAATTAGTTAATATTACTAGAATAAAAATTATATTTTTCTATGCCAGACATAATATTATAAGCCGGCAAATTGTCAATATTTAAGCAAAAACAGAACTTTGTATAACATATTGAATATGTCTTTGTCATGGGTTTGTTTTTAATGATCATTTAAGACGCGAAAATGTTGAACGTGAATGACTGGAGAGAGAAAGCTAGAAACAGAGAGGCCGGGAGGGAGGTTGTGCAGTGGGCCATGGACCTGAATGGATCGTAGCGCCAAACTATAATAAAATATAATAATATTATAGTCATATATCTGCGTTTTCATGTTTGAAATCAAATAAAATATTCAACTTGGTCAAACTATTTTTTAAGTTGTGCGACTTAACTCGCTTCTGGCACTTAATCGTTTAAATCTCAACAATAAAGATATTAATGAGTAATTGAATCTCATTCGGAATCGTTATCGGACTAAGACTTGATAAATCAACAAGATATATATAAAGTACCAACGAAAATAGAAGAAAATGATTACTCTGAATATAAACTTAGTGTTGAGCCTGTGACAATAAAAAATTTAAAAGAAACTTTCTTTTATCTTAACAATTGTTGACCATCATGAAAAAATCTTATTCTGAACAAAGATTTTATGTATACAATCCAATAAAAGAAGCCCGTCATATTACAGAATTCATAAAAAAGCTTAACTAATTATCAATTAATTTGAAAGAAAACGTTCGATACTAACCAGTAAATAATTATTAAATACGTACATATACCAAATATTGAAAAATCAATATTTTTTTAAACACTTTTCCTTGACTACTATATAAATTTTCATATACTTTCATAAATTTTATAAATACTTCGTACACATTTCAGTAACCAATTAAATACAAAAAAAGTCTAGGACCGCCAATTTACAAATGTTGAGTATATTTTGCAATCTTATTCTCGTAATATCATTATTCTTAAGAAGTTGGTAGTAATGCTATAGAAATTCCATCACCATCATTTTTGAGAGCCGTTGACCATTTCAAGTTTTTTACAATGTATACCCACGACCCATCATCATAATATAGGGTTTTCCAATAAGAGGTGTTATTTTGTACAGCCCGCTGTTTTGGCAGCTGTCACTTTTGAAGCTATTATTTTTTGACATTTTAC
>JAPMAG010002365.1:0-11205 GCA_036584685.1 Rhyacophila sp. Rhy_31_5
AAACAATCTTCACATTGTGAAGATCCATATGCTTCGTTTCGGAGCGGACATGGTTCAAATTAAGTAACCTGTCGAGGAGTATAGACGCGCATATGCGTTTGCTCAAAATTCGCTTTGAATAAGTACGAGTAGTGACGTACTCTTATATGTACGAGTACGTCAAGCGCCAACCAATGAAATACTCGTATATAGTAGTGATGCATCAAATAAAGCTCGTAAATAAAGTTCAAAATTTAAAGCGAGATTGATGAAAAATTTTCACACAATTTTGCAACCGTAATTAAAAAACTCACATTGAGAGGTTAGCAAACGGTAGTCTTTGTGACGGGTTTCTTTTATATTTTTATGCCATATGATTTCCTAATACAATGTGTGTGCAATCGTATAATTATTATTTTTACAAGAAATATGAATTACTAAGTTTTATATTACACGAATGAACATTTGTCCATCTTCAAAATGAGTCATAATAATATAATGTGAGCATAATCCACTATATATATATAGTTGATGGCTGGGGAATTTGAGTTCTTAAAGGTTCTCAAATGCAACCTTTTAACTGAGTCCAAATTTTGTATCCAGAAAATATCCTTCTATTCCCATTTATCGTTTATGTGCTTTTCAGAATGTACTTTTCATAACATTTATTTCATTAATTTTATAGTGTACACAAATTTATATTAATATTTACGCTCATGGACAACATCCTATATATACTCATACTTTATTGGCATACTTATGGGCATACTCTAATGCCCATAAACTTTCATCATTTTGATCCACTTATTGATGTGAATTTATATTCTCATATCTATAACCCAAATCAATACTCAATTGATGGATATCTAACCAGATGATCAACTGAAACCACGCTTCTATATGAAAACATACACCACTAGTTATTCAATACAAGGTTCGTTATCTTTGAAATTAGCTAATAGTTTTTATTCATATACAAAATAGAGTGTTATACATATATTTATTTTAAGTTTAAGCATGGCCTTATTTGATTATATATAAATAAATGCCGTCTTCCGATATGAAATGTTATCTACTCCTGGGCTAGTTACATTATTAGCTAAGGCCTTTCTTTAGTGTTTGTCTTTAAGTCCTTGTGAATGATGAGTATTTACTATAAAGCATAGATAGACAATTTATTTATTGATAATATTTTTAAAAACAATAAGCCGTATGTCAAATAATACAATCAGATGATCGTATAACCCAGCTATTTACAAAGCACTGCAGAGCTCATTCTTTGTTTATTAAAGATTCAATGTAAAGCTGCAGGGAGATTAAATGCAGCGCAAATGCAAGTCACCATCCCATAGACACGAATATTTGACATTAGTGCAGATTTGATTTAATTTATGGTTTTTGAATGCACACAAACGGCGCAAGTATACTGTCTTTTAATCTCTCTGCACTCTACTATGTCACAACCCTTCTGCGCATTGCCACTAGTCGTTATCTATGAAAAGGAAGAAAAATCGTGATATGTGCGCACCCTTTCATGTTAAACACTCCCTTCAAATGAATGGAATCTATTTTAGTATCCCCAATAACATGTGAGATTACTACATAAAAGGATCAGGTAAAATTACCCCGACACGGGACAAGCTTTTGCCGAAGCAAAATCTCATTTCTTAACTACCTACATTAATTTAATACTTTGGATGAACTTTGTAAGTTGACTGTATGTTTTTGTTGTCACAGTGTGAGCCGATATACTAGGAGTATATGTATTTGTTTTAAATATTTTTTGCAATTTAATTTCATATTAACAATAATAGCACGTATTATTGTAAAACGTTTTCAATTAATTTAATAATACTTCTGATTTTTTTCATACAAGTAGTTTTTTATAGTCATATATAAATATTATCAAGATTAAATATTTTTAGGAATATAAAAACTTTTTTTCGGGCTATCTAGTACAATTAGGTAAATTGTGAATCTAATAAGTTTATAAACCTATTCATTGTACCTAAATCTTGTGAATACAAGTAACATTCTGTACAATTTTTCAATTATTTATATTTATTGAATTAATTGTTGAATAAATTATATTTTTAATAAAGCCATATACTTACAGTGTCATAAAATAGATTATTCAAAGATTAGCGATAAAACTTACTAAAACTTCCATACTTTAATTACTAAACATCATTGTATTATAATCGCTTTTCATTGAGTTTATTTTATATTTCAGGTGCATAAAGTTTTAAATATATTATCGAAACTCTCCCAATGATTTATAATAATAATAAACATATTTGTTCATTCAATTATACAGATTTGATGAAAACTAGATTGCAACGATGACTAAATCTAGATACTTATAAATCTCTCATCCGGACTGGAAAATATTAGCTTTTAAAAGTCCTCCACTTAGAGTTGTAGTTTTATAAGCTCATCTGCATTCAAGACATATTCGCATTTCAGCGAGCAATGCTACTTTCTTCAAGCATATTTCTTTTCAAAGAAAAAGAACGCAGAAATTTTGGTGAAAGTATACAAAAAAAAATATATGTATATATAACCAACCATTGCATCTCAAATGTATAAACACTCTGGAGAATTTATAATTTATTCGTTGCTTGAAGCAGTTATTTAAAGTTATGAAACAAGATTTTTTTGTCTTTTCTATTTTTTTTATTGTCGATTTTTCAGGTATTTATAAAAAAAATACAATTTACTATCTTAAAAACATGTTATTACTATTCTGCTTATAATCACAATATCGGTCAAGCGTTGATCATTTTTATTGTTTGCATTAAAAAAAAAGCTTTTGGTGTAATTATATAAAAAATAATTGCACCGCAATATATTATTACTATATATTATTTCAATTCACATATTACAACCAAACTTCAAACTATTAAAAGCTTCATTTAAATAACAATTTTATACTATTATTCTACTCAACGTTTTATTATAAATTTTTAGTTATACGTTAAGGTTTTACTTTTAATTTTTCACAATATTTATATTAAAATAAAATTTATTTTATTTTTAAATTATTCGAAATAATTATTATCATTTTACGTTGTAACGGCGAACGACGATACATCGTTGCGTAGCAGTCAAATAATTTATCAATAATATCATTGTACCTCGTGTTACTTTCGCAATTTAATATGAAAATATATAATATTTAGAAAAAACGTTTTAGTGAATTGATGTTTATATAAGTAAGTATAATTGTTTGATTAAATTGTGCTTAAAAGGCTTCCTTATAGCAATAAAATTATTCTACTATATAAATGTATAAAAAAAGAATTATCAAAATTGTGGTTCATGTATTATGGTCATTTTAATGTATATCATTAAATCCCCTGAAATTAACCGACTTTCTCTATTTTCACGTAGTTCAATAAATTTATGCATATATTTTTTTAAACACGGTATACCCATGTCGCTCTCAGGTGACAGTTAGAATGGAATGCAAAAGCCACGCACGGGGCTAAAATTTCCCCAGCCAGGGATAAGGGCAAATTTATCGGCACCGCACTGACGTGGGGTGGGTCGTGTTCAAGAAATATGCATCCCAAAAAACATGTTTTTCATTCATTTTCAAGTCACAATATGTAATCTATCCCTTGGGGAGGACACGTAATATGAAAACTTTGAGATTATCTGTTTTTGGTGTTATATTATAGAAATACACCTTTAAAGTTATGTACTATAAATGGAAACTAGTACGTTATGACTTGGAATTTTCAATAAAAATATTTTTTAAATATACTGTTTTTTTAATATGGGATTTTATTAAATGTTAAAGATTTACGATTGAATTATCATGTATATATGAAGTTATTATTATGAAATATCACGCTACGATCCATTCAGGTCCGAGACCGACTGCACAACTTCTATTTAAACTTCTCTATTTTTAGCTAGCTCTCGCTCTCCAGTTGTTACACTCAATATTGTTTTTTATATATCTACACAGGTACTTTATCCGGCCACCTCATTTTGACACGGCTGACATTTCAAGTTCCTTCACTTTCTTAAGAATTGTATATTCATCGAACTTTACAACATGACCTGCTCATCTGAGTCTCCTTGCCCTCAAGACGTTCACTATGTTGGGGCTAAATTAGTTGTGAAGCTCAACATACACAGTTTTTCTCGACATTATTTTTTCGCACACTCTTTGTAAATTTCGCTCACAATATCTTCTAAAGATCCCAATGAAATGCGCCTAACTGTCCTTTACCACCATAAGATACGAGTATATGTGTAAGTAAGACATGAATATTTTCACTATAAATCTGGTGAAAAATGCTTTAATAATGACAATTCTATCCGAAATTTAAATTTCGCTTATCGATATTGAATTTACAAAATTTGTGTGCTCGTTGTCAGAATATGAACATTGGTAAGTTAGAGCTGCTTACAAAATATTACAATTAATACTTTGACATTGTTTTCACTTTAAAATAACAAATCTTTTTGTTTATTTTTAAAACTTGTCGCCCTCGTACAATATATTTAGGTGTTTATAAAACGTGAATTGAAATCATTCTTAATATCCGTGGTTCATATTCTTTATAATATTATATAAGGCACTTGTCAGAATATCTTCGAATAGTATTTTCAAATGTATTTCATGTATAACAAGAATATTTACATATTATCCGGCGGAGAGTTGTTCAAGGAAAATTGCTTCGGGGAAGACTTGTCTTGGAAACAAATTTATCGCCTTTACAGTGACGTAGGGTGGGTCGCGTTTGCAACGGTGACAAAGAATAATATATCTTTCGGCGGGCACATCCGATCTAATAAGTTTATGTTTCGACACCAGCGACGCCATGTGGCGTTTTTCGGCACTTTTCAAACGGACGTTTACTAACGAGGTATGGAAATGAGTTCGCTTTTAACTCTGTTAATCTAAATCTAGAGTAAAATCATCGCGGGAATTAAAGTCAGTCTATGGAAAAGATAGCATCTTGTACGGCAGTTAATATTTTTTCTGGAGGCTTGAAATTTTCAATTTGATGAGAAAAACTGATAAAAGAAATGAATCCATTTATTTTTACTAACTGATATTGTAGATTATTTTTTTATTTAAGACTGATACAATAATAGGCAATATGAATTAAATACAACCCATGCATACTTTAATAGACTAAGCTTAATATTTAATATAATTTATATTATATTGTAGGAATCATATTATTAACACACAGTAGAAAATTCAAAAAAATAATGGAACTATTTATTTAATCAATTTATGCTTAACATTTCAGGCTTAATTTTATCATGCTTTCAGAGTATACTGTATATCATAAAAAATTAATATAAACTAAGTAAAATATTTTTGTATATTTTTGTATTTCATTTAAAAACTAAACGGTAAGAGAATTATTTTAGTTCAAATTTATACAATAATCCCGAATTGTAATTTTTAGACTGAAATATTTGTTTCAATAAAAACTACTAAAATTATTGATATTTAAAAAAAATATTATTTTATTACCATTCTGTTTTAATTGTTTTCATACATTGTGAAATTCTATCAACCGCAACAGAATGTATCTTCAATCTCTGTACCGATAAATATTTTATTTAGAAACTATAAAATAATAACACTAAATCAATCATTTTTTTATATCTCTTTACTATTCAAAGGGGGTAAAATAAAATGTAAAAGTTTTTTATGTACCCCTACTAACATCTATAACCACTCTATATTTTTTTAGTTTTATTCGCGAAGAGCAATAATTTATTGCCACGTAAATAATATTATGCTTTGCCTCTAAAAAAGCTTTAGGTTTTTTTACTGCAAAAAATATGCCGCCGAGCTGCTGTCTCGCGATTTGTACACAATGCAAAATATTGGAACGGACTGCACTGAAGTGTCGCCTTGCAGTATTATAGTAATATATTATAATATAATATACTATTTTGTTGTAATCTTGTGAAGTCATTGCTTTAATTTCTATGATTCAAAATAAAGATATTTTCTAATTAATTAATACCAAATAACATCAAAATAGTAAACAAATGTTAAATATACTTTGTATTCCGAAACGTTTTATTATACGTATGGCTGTCAAGTCTTTTGAGAAAGATATTCTTCAACTTTTGTTCCATATGTAACATGTCAACCTTGTTAAGGGAAAAATGCTGAACGCTCAGTTTTGAAAAGTACTTTTATTTAAGAATCACAATATACACAACACGTTCTGTCAAAAGCTATTAATCCAAAAATTCCGAATTATTATCAAAATTTAGCCTGAGATTTTGAAAAACGAACAATCTACTAAGTTTATATACATTGCAAAAAAGCATTAAACGTTAATTTGAATGATTTTTCTTTAATAACTTTCTCAATTATTAGACCAAGAAATTGAAACACCAATTTATTGGTTATCATACACTTCAAGTTTGTGTTAATTTGACTTTGACTAAAAATCGTTAAAACACGTTTTTTGCCTCTCCTATAAAATATGTTTTGTGAGGGTTCCTCCTTTTTACCTAAACACGGTCGATTATGTTAACTATTTTTACTTCAAAATTGAGTATATATGAAGATTGCATTCATATATATTTAAATTGTTATTTGAGAAGTAAATAATTAGTGCAGGTCATCGATTTAATGTCCTCGTTTTGAATTAACATTAATAAATGCTTACAATTTCTGGTAGGTAGAAGATTCAAACCTATGAAACCACAAGCAGGCTTAATTCAGCAGTAAATTGACGTTAGTCATTTAAATATTGTCAAGCAATGTCTATAATATGTAGTAACATTTTATTACTTTATCTGTAAGACAAAACCGAAGCATTTATTTTTTAATACGAACAGCGCGTATCTATGGAGCACATGTTCAACGTTCACCTTCAGGGAATAAGACCACAGAAGCAGCGCTGTTTTTTGCCCGCATCGACAGATCGTAAATTCACGCCAGACGATTTTTACGCGTTTTGCATATGGTCCTCGGACGGTCCTTGTTGAGAACTATGCTTTTTTTATAACTCCCTCAAAGCAAAGATAAGACGCCGGGGACCTTATTTCAGGGTGCTATGATTTACATTATCCGCTTCGGTTTGTTATTTCGCCACGGAATGCTATTCTCACATAAGTCAGATTGCACGAGATTTTTTTTTAGCCATCCCAATAACAATCTTTGGTTGTATTCTCCTTAAATCACTGCAAATCAATAGACTATAAATAAATTCAAATATGTTTTTAACTAAGGGGTACAATTTGTCGAAGTGAGCTGCCAAAGCGTAGGTAGGTTAAAAAATGTTATAGCTGCTATACATTCATAATATTTCTGATAGATTAAGAGCAATGCACTACGAAAATTGATAATTGTACATATAAAATTTACATTCAGAGTATCAAAAACAATTTTAATACCTTATTATTATAAATTGTCGCTACGATCCATTCAGTTCAATAGCTGACTGCACAACTTCCCTCCATGCCTCTCTGTCTCTAGTTCTCTCTTTCCGGTCATTCACACTCAACATTTTTTGCATCTTTGGTTACGTTGTCCACTTATCTCATTCTGGGATGACCGAGAACTCATTCAAATACCTTCTTGAGAGTTCTAGATTCGTCGCACCTCGCAACATGACCAACGTTCCCTCTAAGGTGTGCGCGTGTGCAGCCGTACACATAATAAAAATTATCCGCACACATATTTCTATATTCGCACACATCTCAAAGAAAGGATTTTTTAGCCATATTTTGGTTTTTCGCAATTATATATTTTATGATTTATGTATTTTATGATTCTCAGGTTTCTTTTTTTTGAGAGGTGTGCAGAGCATGGGAACATTATTTATTTACTCGTATTATTTTACGTATTTCGAATAAAGACATCATGGGTTATATAATTTATGATTTCGTGATGCATTATGTCAATTATTTAATTTTATATATGCATGAATATGCATATTTGCGCAATCGCATTTTTTCCCCGCACATATAAGGTTTTAAAGTTTATTAAAAAAAAATACAGTTTATTTTAAACAGAAAAGACTTAAGAATTTTTAAGTGAGCATATGAAAGCGACAATTAAATTAAATTTCTTTTGCGAGTTATAATATAATATAAATAAACCATAACGAGTGTAGAAATCTTATTTACTTATCATTAAAATACAAAAGTTAAGTAATGACAACACATGGAGCATTATTAAGATGCGAATTCATATCTGACGGCTGTGATTATAGTGATGGCAGAAACCCCCTTTTCGGATCAGGCCTGCCACTTTGAGAGACCGCGAAGAGCTTTGAATTTTCACAAAAAGGATTTATCTCCAGCACTACCTGTGATATTTTTTCTCAGAAAGGGTGAAATACTGTTTTTTTATTGACTGTATAATAATAATGGGTGAGGGTCTTAAGTACTCGACCGAATTTGCAATTATCGAGTACAATGGATCCATCTCTTCGGCGGCTGCTTGTTGAAAGCTTACAAATTATTTTAAGCAGATTAAGGTTCTTACTTTTCAAGGATTTTAAAAGGACTTTTAATAGTATCACATAAAGAATATTTAAAATCCGTTAGATTTTTGAATTGGGAATTAGGTAATGTAATGTTTGTCCAGTAATAGCATGTACCTAGGTGTCTAACAAAAAGAACACACATAAACATTAGGTAATAATAAATAGTAAAGATTAAGTAATACGAGTGTATTGATTGCATAATACTTTATATCAACCGTGTTTAGGTAAAAGGGCGTAACCCTAGTGCTTTTATTTGAGAATCACAAAGTACACAACTAAATACACGTTCTGTCCGAAGGAATTAAGCCAAAAAAAAAACAAATTATTATCGAAATTCAGCTTTAGATTTTGAAAAAAGAATGATCTATTAAGTATTTACGGGAAGCAAAAAAGCATTAAACGTAAATTTTAATGATTTTTCTTTGATAACTTTCTTGATAGTTAGATTAGGAAAATGAAACACAAATTTATTGTTCATCATGCAATTCAAGTTTGTGTTAATGTTACTTTGAGTAAAAATCATTAAAACACGTTTTTGGTACCCCATGCAATTTTTTTTCTATGACGGTCACTCTCTTTTACCTACACTCGGTCGATATGTATATATATTTGAATAAATACGACACAATACAATAATCTTTACAAAAACATTTGTCATTAAGTTTGACAAACTTCCTTGAAGTAAGTTTGTTGATTGATAAGTGTATTACGAATTATTTCCACAGAAAACTAATTCTAAATTAGATAACTTCACTCTTTACTTAAATGTTATAAACAAATAAAAAACAAAAATACCCCTTTTGAAGATAGAGATATAAGTGAAGTTTTATTTGTATAAAAAGTATGTCGACTGAGAAAACATTTTCCTCTGGGATTTCCCCGCGAACTTATTGATTTAGTTATTCCGTGGAAAATGTCATCATTTAGTGTGCGTACAGTTATAAAGTTACTTGCTGGTAACCGGGAAATGGTTTACTAAAAAATAATTGAAGACATTTTTATCTATCACGATTTTTTTTTCATTTTGAACTATTAAAAAGAAATATTTTTAAATAAAAACTATTTTTTGTGATTACAAGTACGTGAGTGTGTTTTCTCAAGTAATTAATATTATAAAGAAAAATTATATATAATTGAAATTATATAACATTATTACATAATAAAGTTTATCAGGTGTTTATTGCTCTCGTTAGGCTAGTGGATAGCGCGCACGCCTAGCATGTGAAGGTCACGGATTCAAACATCAAGCTGGTTGCAAACTTTTTCAAATATTTATATATATTTATTAGCCTGGACATGAACCAGAAACGGTTGAACTAATAATTTGAAATCATTGCTCGTGAAAAACCAGTCAAAATAATCATTACACTGTGGTGATCCATATGCTTCGTTCCGGAGCAAATATGGTTAAAAGAAAAAAAAATATTTATATTATTTATTCCGTACCGTCAACTGAGTATGTTTATACTTTTAAAAATAATTCCCTATAATTATCATTTACGTTCTTATTATTTATTTAGTTATTAATTTATAATATTATTTAAAATTATCCAAGTCTTAGTTTTACAAAATACGTATCAATTGGCGTAATCTTAGTTATTTGAACACTGATAGATTATAAAAGTTTGACCTCTTATTTAGCCGATGAATCAGTCAATTTGTGTCGAAGAAGGCTTGCCAAAGCTCAGTTCGTTTTGTTTGGTCGATACGTGCAAGAGACTGTCTGAAAACGCTTCCATTGTTCTTACGATAAAGTAAAATGAGCTTTCAAGTTCTTACTTTATCTAGCTCATTTTTTTATTAAGAATTTATTTTTTACTTTGCAATTACTAGTTGAGCTTTCTAATCTTCTAATCAGAACATATTCAATCTTTACAAGATGACTACTTAAATATCAAATGAATTTCATTTATAATCATAAAATGTTAAGTGCTTAACGTAAAATAAAATAAAATTATTTTTAACTAGTTTTTTTTATAATTTTCAAATCTGTTCAGAGACGGTGCATATGGAATTTGCACTGTTTGATTTGTTTTTCACAGAATTACAATCCACCAGTATAATCACTGAGCTCTCGTCAGAAACTTATTTATAATAGGTATTTATAAAAATGTATTGAACTTTTATATTGATAATATACATATGTTATATAATCGATTCTCTTGTTTTGGTGGAGACAATTTCTCATAACTGATTCTGAAAAATATACTGAACGAAATAAGATTATTATTGTAACACGGTTACGAGTATATACAACACTTAAAGCGGATAGCGCGTGCGCTTAGCAAGCTTGGGTCACGGATTTCAGGCCCAATTTTTTAAAAATGTTTACTTATTTATATTGTAGCAAGGACTTATAACCGAAACGGTTGAATTCATAATTAACAACTACTACTCGTAAAATAATAAATGTCAGAGAAACCTTTACGCTATGAATATCCAATATGATTTATTTTGAAGCATATATTGAATCATTATTTATTTTAATACACGGTTACTATATACCGTAAAAATATTGTTTTTTAATTAGGTTTAAATGTCATATGAATAAATATTTAGGAGCGTTCTGTCAGTAATAACTTGTTTATAAATATATAATACTATTATTATTACTGTAAACTTCTGTATATTTTTGATGTAAATATTAATTTTAACGAAAAAAAATATTATAGGGTCCGACACTCGAAGTGTAACCAACTTCAGACCGCTCGCACAGCTGACGCACGGGCATCAG
>JAPMAG010002367.1:0-11203 GCA_036584685.1 Rhyacophila sp. Rhy_31_5
CGCGCTTGAAAGGCGTACGCGGTACTATATATTTAGCGTAACGAAGATATATAGTTTAATTGTAAAAAAACAACTGTTAGTAAAATATTCACATTGAAATCGTACCGCGTACTCCGTTATGAAGCCAAAATGGAAATAAAATTTTCTTTTTAGTGGTTTTATTACATACGTAGTATAACGCTGTTAATATATATAAGTAAACTTTTCTGTTTCTGAACTTTTACTAGAAATTAACGATAACAGAAATACTCGTAAACTACCTACGAGTACGCATAATGTAATAAAACTTAAAAGTATTTCAATTTAAAAAAATCTAGTATCGTTTTTTTTTATAAAAACACTTATTAAATAAAGTTTTCTACGGAGATAAGGTATTTACTTAAGTTTTTCTTTGTTTATAGCCGTAGAAAGACTAAATAATAACATATCTTTTAAAATCTTTAGTACACATGAGAGTAAATTTAAAAAAATCACACAAATTGATTTGTGTATGATTATTTGATAGTTCTGATGGTTGTTAATTAAATCCGTGTAGAGAAAGCAGTTACAAAATGTCACTGTGCGTCATTTTACTGCATTCAATTAAAATCGCAATAAACCGGTTATATTATAATAAGAGTATGATATATTATGTTGCAATAATATTATATGTAGCAAGCTATTTTCATTTCATTAGCCCTTCAATAACATAATAGATAATTGGTAAGCTTCCATTTCACAACAGTTGATTAACTAGAATAACTTTTGTTAGTTGTTATTCCGGTTTGTACACCATTTGCAAAACTGTTTTGTTTACAACACATTTCAATTGATTATATAATATAGTTGAACATACGATATGAAATGCTACACTTATAAGCATCAATTATTACATTTTATTTTACAAATTTGGCTAATCATCGATTGATTTTTTTGATATTACAAAATCTTCTTACCTATAACATTTTTCTTTGAAAATATTGAACATATGTATTACGTATGTACGAGTATGTAATTACGAGTAGTTTCAATAAATCAATTAATCTGAACATAGTACTGTAAATAAAAACGTTCTCAGATTTAGTAAAAATTTCTTCTTCTGAAAGAAATTTAATAATTAATTATGTCTTATATTAACTACTATACTCCAAAAGCATCAAAGTTTTTATTTATTACATATAAAAAGATTATTTTAAATGTACGAGTATAACATTACAAATAAAACCGATTGATTGGAGAGACTTGATTTTTTTAAATTTGTTATTAAAGGATGTGAATACTATGTTTGTTACAATAAACGACATTTATTTTCTATTTTGCATTGAATATACAATATATAAAAATTACTCGAGTACTAAAACTCTAAGCAAGTTGAAATTATATATATTATTTAGTTGATAAGAAAAACTCTAGCAATTCAATAATATAGACTACTCTATAACTCATCATAATCATCAAATAATTCAGCACTTATAAATTTTATTTGACGTAAAGTATACGTTTTATTATTTTCTATTTTACTATTTGTTTTGTCATTACAATTTTATTAATTATAAACAAAAAGATGCTCCGATTAGTTGGAATCACTTTTACGTACGCAGCAGCAATAAATAATTAGTGCATAAATGCAATGCGGTCTGGATTGGACACGTTTCAAAGAATAAGTAGATTATGTGTTTTTAACATTGTGCGCATACTTTTTCTCTTCGCGGTGGTTAGTGAAATGTGAAGAAATGCATATTCAGTATAGTGCTCACTTTGCCTACGTTCGTGTATGAATTGAACGATTTCGAAACTGACTTTCGCCTCAGTGAAATGGATTAATCGTGAATGCAGCCAGCAATGTGTGTAAATTACTACAAAACTTTCAAGGTGTAAACATTTAATAGATCAATCACACGATCATACTAATCATGTCAATTTCTATGTATTATTGTCTCTTTTTGAGAGCGTTTTCTATTATTTTATCTATGCTACGTGTAAAATATGACTTAGTAATCCGCAAACGATATTTTATATCTAAATAGTAATTATAAAATAAATATCATCGGAAGAATTCAGAGAGAAAATATTTTACAGTATCATCAGCCTAAACATTATAGAAATTAATTATTACATAGTTTTCTGTACTTATTAATTAAATTTCAAATATTATTCTATTTTAAAATCAGTCAATAGTAAATTTTACGTAAAAACTCTCCATCAAGAATCGACTCTAAAAAAACTAATAACCTCAAATATTCTTTAAATATTAAGGATACAAGTATTTATAACTTAGTAATTCACAGCTTTTGCTTACATTCAACAAGAGTCTGAACAAATTTTGATTACTTATACAATGATACAAATTAAAATATTTAATTCTAAAAGTAAATTATTGTACTTTAAAAGAATAACTTAAAAATCCTTGAAAAATCAGTGTGACAAAAAATATCTTAAGAACGGTTTATTAAAAAAAATACTTTAATATACTCCCATATTCCTTTTTACGAGCAACACTTTTTAACAATATTTTGTGAATTAACAATTAATTGTACAAGAGTTCGTTTGGCTCTAATTTCAATAAATTTCAAAAAAATTCAAATCAAATATCTGATGAACTGTAAGCACATTAACCGATTAAGTGCCAGGAGCAAATTAACGCGCACAATTTTAAACGTAGTTTCCTACACAAGTTTGAAAATTTTTCATGATTTTTATTATGTAAACGCAGATATATTATTATAGTATGAACATTAAAATTAAGTTGTATCAAAGAAACATTCAATATATTTAAAAAAAATAATATTATAAGGTTATATTTTTAGTTAAAAAATCACACTTGCCGGAGTATGATATTATGTCTGGCACAGAAAAGGTCAATTTACCAGTTCAATAAAATGTCATGTCATATATTCTTTAGTAAAGTTTCAATATTGTATGGTTTTTTCTATGCTCACGTCCGTGCGATTTATTTACAAAAAAATGAAATATTTATCTATAAATCTGTGTATATAATAAATATTCTTGTTAGGTATTTGTTTCATAATATTTCTTATAGTTTTCGAAAACTGTACAATGACAAATTTAGTTGATATTTAAGTAAACAATATAAAATGACGTGGGAGAATCTGTGCCCCGATACCACCTGTGTCGTTTGCGTTCATATTAAAAATCGAGTTTTTTCATCCATCTGAAATCCGAGAA
Organism: Rhyacophila sp. Rhy_31_5; assembly: GCA_036584685.1. Lineage (NCBI taxonomy): Eukaryota > Metazoa > Arthropoda > Insecta > Trichoptera > Rhyacophilidae > Rhyacophila > Rhyacophila sp. Rhy_31_5. The sequence continues at coordinate 3,166 of JAPMAG010002367.1, forward strand.
TATACGCCACGGTCAACTACTTTAAGCCGGCAATAAGAGAATTGTGCTAATTAGCATATTAAGGTAAAATATGCTAAGAATGACAATCTCCGTTAATTTGTTTTGAAACCGAAAGTGTACATGAAATTTGCATAAAATTTAACCTGAAAATATTATCTAACCGTAGGTTTTCATTGAGAAATAATAATTTTATTTATTTGTACATTCCGACCAAAAATACTTAGACTTTTAACTATTTTCACTGTAAGTATCAATAAAAAAATGAGCTTCCAACACTCTAATTTTTTTTTATTAGGCGCTGTTTCAATTTTTACGATTTGCTATACATGTAACATTATAAAATATTGTAAAAAGTATTCTATTTCCGCCAATCCTTCAATTATATTATAATAGTTTAAAAGCTCACTTTCAAACAAAATCATCTGAATACTTGAGGTGTTTAAAAAGTATTGCTGAGCATAATTCCTCCAAGGACTTTTTGAAGCTTCCTTAGAACGTGCAAATAGTTGATTGGTTCTTCAGTTGCATAACAACTAAACGAAAAAGTTCACCTGTCGCAATGAAAAAATAGCGTAGTTATTTCAATCACAGAAACACGTTTGCACGGTGCAAAAGAATTTACTTCCTGGTTCATTATTGTCTATAACTGATGCCGCCAACACGACTGTCTATGGATTCTTTTGTTGATTCGTCATTTATTTATTTTTTAACCAAGTAATTATTTATACGATGAAAGTATTCTATTATTTTTTTATTTGTATGCTATTAAATATTTATTTCAGTTACATAGTTACAAGTTACATTTCTATCATCAGTTAATCCTTTTATGGAAACGTGTTTATTTAACTGTACTTAACTGTATTTTAAAATATAATATATTAAGTATCAATGTTCAATAGAAAATATCTACAGCACATGCCGAAAAGCATACGGATTCGAGATGAAATATTATATAAATAAGTTAACTGTTAAAACTTGTAATTAGTAATCATATTTATTAGTGTGAAAGAGAACCTATCTCTAAAAAATCAAGAGATTTCAAAATCTATAGAAATGCGTCAATCATAACTCATAACATATTATATTTTTTTAACTTGCTCTCCTAGATGGTTCATGTTTTGAACGTGCGCCATTATGTTTTTCAAATATTGATATGCTCAAAATGATATTGGTGTGTAAAATTTCTATTTTTGAATTAACACATTAACGCCGAGACATGTGTGTATGAGCGTTTTGATTTTTTTACGTAAGCGCCAAGGAACACATATATGTGTTTTGATATTGATAATATGTTAAGACTATGATACAAATACAACATATTTTGTTTTGTGATACGAGATATCTGTATATTGATTTTTTGTTTCTAAAATGAATTGTTTATTGTTTGTATTACCTGTGCGTGTACACGCCAACGAAAAGCGTTTGGCATCGGTGTGTTAACTTTATTTTTAAAAATATATCATTTTAAAATACATTCTTATCGTTAAAAAATAACGTTCAATGTCATATACGAATTTGAACAACATGTTTTTGTCATAATCGTTAATATTACAATTTTAAAACGGAATTATATTAATAAAAAATAAAATACCACGCAATAACTATATTTTAATTTGTACAATAATTATTTGAAACAACGAAACTTATTTTTTGTTACCTTTAGTTAACTTCCTGATTCTATCGTATCGTCTATGTTTGAATTAATACAATAATTAATATGTTATTAAATAGAACTAATTAAAAAGAATTTAGCAAATTTTTTGTATATTAATTGTTTGAAAGACGAATTCTGAGTATAAGTTTGTACATTTTTACAAAATAGAGTAATATTTTGTTTAATAAGTAAAACTATGATGAATTATTCATATGTATTTTATTAAATCAGTACACACAGTTAAAATGAGTATATGCAATAAAACGGTTCAACGCTACAATAATTTTAAGCCATTGTTATGTATGGTAAACGCCATTCGCTTTGACTGATTTGGTTAAAACGTCCACGGAAGTATAATCAAATGCGTTTGTAACCATGATAGTTTTTTCTTTTAGATACAAAGTAACTGGTTACCTTTAAAGTTATCAACTGGGCGGAAACACGTAACTCATTGGCAAATATGGACGATTTTTGAATATAAAAGGACTTCATTTCAATCTATCTTCATTATACGGTTATTTTAAATACTTGCGACTAGCTGTAAAATTAAATATAAAACAATTAAACTGTTAGAATAATTTAAAACTATACATTTCTAATTTTCACAGTTGTAGAAACGGTAAGAATTTTACAACTGATTTTCCGAACAATATTGGTCTTGTCGTTTAACTTAAGAAGATAGTGTTGAATGAATTTAATGTTACTGGATGACACTATACTCGTACCTTAATAAAAAAATGTTACTCAGAACTTACAATCAAACCACTAATAGTCAGTTTTAATTTTGACATGTCGATTTTTGTTGATTTTAAAGTTCTTGTACAGTATCAATAAGTATTGGTGTTGAACATTTGACTGTGTTGTTCGATATATCATTATAAAAGTGTTTTATTTTTATATTTCTCAATTGAATTACAAATTCAAATATTCTTATTTTATTTTAAATGACAAACAAAAATCAACACGTAAATTTGAGTAGGTACAAACTTCTTCTTCTTAATCCATGTCACGCCCCTTAGCCCGGGCATATTGACACCACATACTGCCTCCATGAATCCCTGTTACCACCTATTATATATAAACACACCTCTTAAATAAATCGAAATGTTTAATTACACCCCAGCTCTACTATATCAAAATATTTGTGATTGTTAACCTTAAATATTTCCTGAATATACGAGCATAATCGAATGTAAGTTTATAACTCTCGAGCTTATTTAGTTATAAAGTTTTATTCATTCATAAATATTAATTGATAAAATGCAAATAAAAAAATCTATGTCGATAATCAAGTTTTCGTAAAAAAACATTTTGTTTCTGAAAATTAAATACACATTTTATTATAATTTTTAACATTAATCCGTAAAAGCATTTGTCGTGTTGAATAAATGTTGATTTTAAGCAAAACATACTCATGTTTTTGCTGTAAAAAACGATTAGAAACATTACGTATAAAAAAAATCCTGCATCCTTCTTCGGGAAAAATTATTATTACATACATAAATCTAAACAGGTCATTCGGTCTTAATTCACATGCAAATTTAACAAAAATAAACACGCTTCTCACTCTTTAAATAATGACTGGATATTGTTGTTTGTATATAAGATTTTTATCGAATGCACTTGTTATAATTTGTTAGCCTTGACAACACAAATAGCAGATCGAGTTTTTTTGTACTTAAAAATCTTGTTATTTGAAGATATTATATCTGTTGTTAAATAAAATGCTACTAGTGGGTTTATTTATATTATATTGTGCAAACATCGCACTTTTTCTTGTGATCAAAATACTGACATACATATATATACATTTGTGGAAGATAAATTAATTATTTTACTAATATAAAGAAAAGCACTTGAGTAAAGTGCAATAAATTAATGTTTTTTTAAATATTTTCTAGACTTTCATAAGTACATGTAAACGTAAATTTAATGAATGTTGAATATATCAATCAAAATATTCTAGAGACTTCAAGTAAGCAAAAGTTGACAAATTTCTACGTACCGTAAAGAATTAAGTTAAAATATTACTCAGAGTGGCTAGTAAGTAAGTGGCTGCATTTTGGCGTTTAATATTTTTACAAATTTTTATTTTGTCATTATAAATTTAAATGTGTTTTTTTTTTGTTATTTCACTTACAGTGCTCGTTTTTTTTCTCTCGATAGAAAAATGAATTCATTATGTAATAAAATTGCGGTTTTAACAAAATCTGCTTGTACTAGTCGATTTAATTAAAGTTATCCTGTACACTTAATAATTTTTTATCTTTTCTAAGTAACGACATAATTGAGCATTCACTGAGAAGAAAATTGCAAGATACGAGTATTCTACACAATGTCGATATCTCAATTTTGCCCAAAATTGAGATATCTTGTGTAATTTACCTACCAAATACAGAATTGGGTGGTGTATTGAATTCTAAGCCATAACAAAAATATATATGTAACATATTATTTATGAAAAAAATAAATAAACGTAATATCTTCACATTAATATGTATCGTACAGTATTATTTTATTTACGAAATAATTTTATTAATTATGTGTAGCGTTCCAAAGTAATTTCGGTACTTACAAACTGAATATTAATAAGCGGTAAAATAGTCCAAACATGTTTGGGGTCAAACATATTATGAATACAAAATGAATTACAATGATGTTATAGAGTGAATAAACACGTAGACCAAAGCTAAAATACTCGTGGACGTATTAGTAAAACATCGATTAAATAAACTTGAAATGTGGACTAGATAGTCTATTTGTGTAGTGTATTTGAAATATTATAAGTAGATGATGTAGACATCTCTATGTTATTAGTTTTTTTACTACATATTTAACAGGTTTAATTAATATTTTTGTTTGCGGTACAGTTTTTGTCAAACATTGAGACATTTCACTTTTAAATTAGAAAATCACACCTTATTTCACAAAAGATACAACAATTCAAAATGAATTGTTCATGAAAATATGGTTTTCTATATTTACTGTTAATACTCTCTAGAAAAGTGATATGCATATTAAAATAATAAGTCAATATCGTCATACGTTTTTTTCACAAATGATAGTTTAAAATTAAGATCAGTTTTGTTTATTTGTTTCGATGAAATCGAAACCTGGAGTGATTTCAAAAATATAACTTGTGAAAAAAGGATGTTAAAATTGTATATTAATGTAATTTGCTTACGTATATTTTTGAGCATGATAAATTTTGGCAAAAATATTTTCTGTTTTAATGGGTGTATTTATTATCTTTTAATTATATTTCTAAAACAATGCAGATCCTCACAATTTAAAGATTGCTTTAAGAGTCATTATTGTCAGCTATTAACTTAATCTCCTAGATTTGAATGTATATTTTTTAAAAAATGGGCATTTTTTGCCAACTACATTATTTAAACTCTAAGCCTTCAGTTAGTGAGTATAAATATCGTCTTACCTTACGTTCATATCAAATTGTAGTACCGATTACTAAAAAACCAAATAATTCGTCATTAGTTAGTAATATTAACTGGTTAAGTGCCAGAAACGAGTTAACTTGCACAAGCTAAAAAGGAGTTTGTTAGTCAAATTTGAATATTTTTGAAGATTTTAAATGTGAAAAACGCGGTGATTTGATTATAATATGATCATATAAACAAAGTCATGACAAAAAAAAACAGTCATGATATTTTTAAAATAAATAATATAGAGTTCTATTTTTGCTTTAAAGTTCATTACTTGCCGGGTTTTAAATATATCTCTGGCGCAGAAAAGGTTAAAAATAGGAAAATAAACTAGATAATACATTGTATTATTTTAGGATTAATTGATGCCATCGTCACGTATCGTCAAACAGTTGTACCACATAGTAAGCATACAAATCATTACCAATACGATTATGATTATTTTATATAACAGTTTCACGAAACGCGAGTGGTAAACATTGCGAAATAAATCGAGTCATAATGCAATCACCAGCGTCTAAGTCAACTATGAAATTCGTCCTCAATATTCATTCGTCAAAGAAATTTTATATTACCATTTTAGAAGTACTTTTTATATTAATGCGATACACGACGCAAATTATGTGCTCATTTAATTTGAACATTAACTGTTAAGTGTTTCATTACACAATCTACATATTTATTTGTACTTCTCTGAAGACTAAAATATCGATACTACTCAGGCATACTAAAAGAGGTTATAGGACTTTCTTAATAAACCCATATAAGACTAAAAACTTATTTGTATTCATTTTAGACATACTTTGTTTGTAACAGTTTGTACTTGAGAAGTTTGAAACAGTTCATATCTTTTAACTATGTCCGCTTCAAAACAAAGCATATATATCTCTAAAATGTGAGAACTATTTTGTCAGTTTTTTACGAGCTATAATTGTCAATTATTAGCTCAACCGTTTCGGGTTTGTGTCCTGGCTACAGTACACATGAATAAACATTTGTAAAATTTGCGACCAGCACAGGCCTCAAAACCGTGATCCTCGGCTCGTGAGTCGCATGTCTATCCGCTCACCCACGAGAGCGACATTAATTCATATAACAGGTTAAATATAATACATAAGTACTCGTATGTATATACTACCTATATCCGGCTTAAAAATTAATTTTCACATGAAAAAATTACGATTTTTCTTTTAAATTCCTGTTTTGTATAACACGTAATTAATTTGTTCGTTAGTTAATAAACCACTATTAACTAGTCAAGTTTTAAGCAAGACCTTTCAAAGAAAATGCGATGCCCGGAACAACTCATATTTTAGAGGCCCTTCAAAATATACTATAATGAGTTGACAAGTTGTGGCCTCTACTATTGAGAGGCCCAGGGCAGCAGTCCCTCTAGGCCTGCCCCAATTTGATAGGACCTAGTTATAAGTATGCGTATATTAATTTATTATTATTGGGATAAACTTGAATAACTTTTTATCAAATCTAAGTATTTCATTGTGAAAATGATGTTTTGCTTGTAGGGATATTTTAAAAACAGAAATAAATATTTTTTATATTAAAACATATTATTTAAAATTTAAATATTTTAAGCAGCTCTCCCGTAAAACAAGTCCAGACAATACATGAAAGTTTCATGCGAATATATAATATTTTATAGTATTTACTAGAGCTAAAATAAGAAATATAACATTTATAATCACAAAAATCATCGTTATTGATAATAGAAACAATACAAGTCTTTTAAAATATTTATTGTTGAGAAAAAATAAACAGTTTTTTCACGATGCAGTATGCAACAGAACCGATTAGGTAGTTAAGAAGGGTCAATGCTCGGGCTGTGTTTGGGGGAGAGAAATTCACTTAGTCTCCCTCTGTTCCGTTGGTCACACAATTTCAGTAGCCAATTTAGTTTCAACCGGAGCACAACAAAACTTTGCCATGCGTCTGTATTTTGAAAACAACCGATCTGCTGTCGCAACGCAAAAAGGTTCTCGGTGCCTTAGATTTATTTTGATTAAAGTTTATTTTACTGTTATACCAATTTTAAATTCAGCAATACTATCAAGGTCGCAGTTTCGTCAATTGTAACAATTTATAGAGTAAATATATATATATGAATATTTGATAAAAGATAATTCAATATGCAGTTTTTAATATTACAAGTAAAGCATCTGTGAATATTGCTTTAGGTTGTATATAATAGTGAAAGCTTCCAATTTTATTAAATAATAATAAATCAATTTGGTTGAACGAAATAATGGAATATGTTGTTAATTTTCCTTTATTCTGTTAGCATATTGGTGCAATATTTCAAGACCCGTTGAAAGAAATAAATATCCGGAGAAATTTTCTCCGGTGACAGCAGCTGTTGCCGCCGATGCCGGCCATTTTGAAAACGAAAGTCGTCGTGTCACTTTTTTTGTAATATTTAAATTTAAACGACTGTTATGCGTCTCCGTTACAAAATAATGTCGCAATAGTTTCTAATGACAACTACCCGCTGAATTATCGCAACGTATGTTTATGAATTTAATGTTATATTTACACGTAATAAACAACGATTACGTTTTTTTATGTATTTAATTAAAGCGAAAAAACAACATTTTTTTCAGCCTCATTTATGAAGTCGTAATAATATTCAATTCAAAAATACTCCAAGTTACTTTATAAATAATTCATACATATACACAATAAAAAAAACTCACCGTAAGAAAACATCAAATAAATTAGTAATAATACACGTGCGCTATTAACGGAGTAATATTAATAAATAAATTATAATTATTAAAAAAAAGACTGAAAATATTTCCATTAATATAAAAGAAAACTTCCTTCTTTCGAGAAATTATCATCATCTCTTCCTAAGATTAAGTCTCAATGTAATAAATTTGACTCGTCATTTCTTTCTTTTAACCATGTCCGATCCGAGACGAAGCAT
>JAPMAG010002369.1:0-11202 GCA_036584685.1 Rhyacophila sp. Rhy_31_5
TGTGCGGCCGCACACCTGTTAAAAATTGTCCGCACACATTTTTCCATGTTTCGCAGACATATCAAAGAAAGGAACTTGTAACTATAATTTTGTTTTACCCAATCATATATTTTATTTGATAATTTATGATGGATTCTCAGGTTTCTTTCTTTGATATGTGTGCGAAACATGGAACATTATGTACTTACTCAAATTTTGTTACGTATTTAGAATAAAGATATCATGAATTATGTAATTTATGATTTCGTAGTACATTATATTGACTACTTAATTTTATTTATGCATGAATATGCATATTTGTGCAATCGCATCATAAGTTTATATATACGCACATATAAGTTGATGGGCCGCACACATAATGAAAAAAATAGAGGGAACGTTGATCACAACCCCAATGTATTGAGCATATTATTAATTATTATTTATATTACTACTAGTACTTACTATTACTTATAAAAAATAGTATTTTAAACAATTTATTGTTATTCACTAAAAATCCACACGTTTCGTCTCAACGCGGAATGTTAAAAATATTATCCAACAGAAAGATCATGTAAACATAAAAACTTGATTTTCGAATGACGTGTATTTAAAGGTCTTGAATGATTCTGGCAGAATGCAAATACATAATCATTATGAATTCAATAATAAAAATTATACAAAAATGTATACAAGAAATAAAATGAGTATACACAACATTAATTCAAATACAACGTCCGGTTTGTTAAAGGAGAACACTTTTAGATATGAGTAATTCAAAGAAATAATCAGGCTGAACTATAATTAATAATAAATTTAATCAAAATATCCAACGCATATTTATCGCCTGGCCCAAAACAATTTCCAGAATTCCCTCTGCCATCCAATATGTGCAAATTAATATGATAAGAGCGTGTTATCAACTTCTACATAACTACGTTAGTATTCACAGTTATTTGGCAGAGGCGAATGAACATAATTTTGTTTGTATAAAACGTAGGTTAGCAACACGAGTAAATAGGTCATTGCACTACAGTGTCAATGATATCCTTAGTATATATATATATAATCACTTTATAAGGATATAATAGGTAGTTTCAAATATATATTTGCATACTGTCTCTCTTACTATTTGAACTACTTTTGAGGTATATAGCTAGTAATTCATTGGACACTGTAATGAACTTTGTATCATATGGATACGATATAGATGACATTTGGAGTGCACCCAACTCACGAGCCGAGCGTCTAGGGTTCGAATCCCATTACGGGGGAAATTGCACATTTTTTTTCATGTGCATTTGAACTATGGACTAAATTGATTGAGCTAATAGCTGACAATTATTACTCGTAAAAAAATATGTCAAAAACAATCTTCACATGTGAAGATTCATATGCTTTGTTTTAGAGCAAATAAGGTTAAAAGAAAAAAATAAATAAATAAATATCCAGTTTATATTAATTAACGAATACTGGTGGTAAATGTTCCGTTCAACTACATTAAGTGATTGTGAATAACCATAAATACTCATCTGTAGAACTATATAAATATAGTGCCAAGTGCCAATTTACTAGTTGAAATAATCTCAAGCAATTTATACTAAGTATTCTAAAAATATGCCAAAAACTGCTCAGAATAATGCTGTAGGTACGATATTCCTTACGTAGATGGATACGAGTAAGTTTACTTTTGGCTTTGGTGATAATTTTATAAATGTTTGTTTAAGTTATGCGTGTCACTTCAAACATGAAACACAATACCATCTATGCGTTACAAATAAAACTATTCTGGCAATATTTTTTTCAAGCGCCTTTGCATTGCTAATTAAGTTACTGTAATTACATGGTCATCGTGTCATTATGGACTTAAGAAAAATACAAAAACTTTGTAAATTCATATTTAATTTAATATTATTTGATAAGATTCCATTTTTAAAAAAAATTACATCAAAAAAACCGATATAAGTACATTTTTTCGAATTCGAGAAAAAATACGTTCGTATTCTACGCACAATTTTACACTTTGTATGAAAATTTTATGTTCCAAAACCTAATTATATACTAATGAAAAAAGTGAAATGTTCATGCATTGTAATATTTCAAATCTGCTTGTTTCTGCACGCATTTTAAGTTTATCGATTGATAAACGCCGATACATATTATGTACTAATTTAAACATAAAATACGATGAAAATAAAGAATCTTAACATAAAACAAAATCTGTTGAAAACATTAAATGTGCTTATATTGTTTTTTGTAACTAGACTATTTAATTATGCTATTATTTTATTACATCTCTACACTATTTAAGTAAAGAGGCATAGGTAAATGAGTGTAAAAAAATAGAAGACAGTCTCCCAGTATTGCTGAATGAGTATCGTATTACTGTGAATAAATTTAAATCTCTATCAATAGTTTTTACTGTTTTTTTTTAAACACCCTGTTTTCGGGTAAAATGCAATTCGCGTGCATTGATATGGCAGGTATTTTGTCGGAAAGACGGGGAGGGGAGGACAGTGAACGGATTTCGGTTTGGCCCAGGTCAGTAACACAGACAGACAGTAGTACAACGATCGCCTCTACGCGTGACGTCACACTGCCCCAATCTGCCAGCGCGAAAGAGGAATGACCGAGTGCCGCCTTTGCCAAAATGCATACAAATGAGAGTGCAACCGAAATGCACTCTGCCGGAATGCAAACGATGAAAGCGAACGTTATCGTGCGGTTTTCGGTTGTTTATTTTTTTGCAAACTTGTTATCGGTGACTAACCGTATGCCTAATAATAACTACATTTGGTCAGATTATAACAGTTGAATAACTTCACTAAATGATGTTTCTAGTTTAACTAGATTAGTTTGTATATTTATTTATCAAATCATTTTACAAAAATATGCTAAAAATGTATAATAATTATATTTTTATTATATAATATATGCACAGCTATTATAGATATTTTATTTAAGTTTTTTTGAGCGGATATAATATATCAATGACCAACATAAACAAATACTGCTTTGTTAAGTTTTACACATAAATGTACTGTTGTCTACTTCAACTTATGCTGCTTTCTAAATTTTGTAAATTTCCAAATTTTGCATTGCCAAAAATGATGAGTTCAACGCATGTTGTTCACTAATGTTTATGACCATTTATAGTATGCTGTTAAAATTTCTCGATCGGTAATATTTAATGAAACTTTAAAGCGGTGTTAATTGCATTTTTAAATTACTGAAAAAAAAACCACCAGTTATGTAAAGAACTGAGACTTGTTTATAATGAAGGATGAGAAGCGTAGAATATTTTTATATTGAAAATAATTAATGCAAAAAACAAGACATGCAATCGTAAATAAATGCAATAATTGAAGTTGTTAAGTTAATAGAATATAATAAAAAAAAATCAGTTACAAAGTCTGCAAAACAATTTAATAATTTTTAAACAAAATAATTTACTCGAAGTGATTCAATTAAATCCTTTTAAAAGAGAACAAAATCCTGAATGTCATGCTGCAATACAATATTGCATTGCGGTGGGAATTATTGTAATAATTGTTTGATAGTTTAGTATTACTAACGCGCTAAAGTTTTATGCATAACTACCATTTTACTAGAGAGATGTCAAAGGAAATAATTTGTAAATGCCAAGGTAGTTTAAGCCATTAATACCGACAAACCTTAGTTACGAATTGGCATTATACCTTGGTTTATCACAAGTTGACGTAATCTGTAAATATTCATGTTTTGTGTATGATTTATTTAAAATAATTCTTCGTGATCACCTTTGACAATGTCAACTCAGTCAAAGTGTTATTTAATAATATAGACTAGTAGATTCAATGACTTTGGTGGAAACTGATTCGTTAACAATAATAATCTATTTTTTGTGGGTTGCTTAAAGTAGAAGAATGATACTTTGTCATTATTAGTTGGATCGTCTGGAATATATATACTGGGAAACAAATTTTCTTACCTTGTTTTTCATTCTAAATTCATCTCACATTCTCAGTATAATATAATATATGATTTACGTTATACGGTATAAAGAACAAGTTTGAAATCTTGTCTACTCATTCCCATTAGAACAAAGTAAAAGCATTTTGTAAATTAATTGCAAAGTTTTAAGCAACTTACATATCTTATCAATAAAATAAAGTGAAACTTTCTGTTAATTAGAAACACCTTTTCTAAATAAAATAGTGAGTTTTTTTGTGATTTGAAGATTTAAAATATCAATTAAATTTTAAGAGCAGTTCTATTTGGTAGCATTTAATATCGTTTAATATTTGTAAATATGAATCATTTGATTGGAAACAACTGTTATTCTAGAAATAAGAAAGATTCAGGTATTTAGACTCTTATATAAAACATATTTATTATTAATATGAATGAACTTAATGTCAAAAATGACGAATAAAATAGAGGATGAAATTAAAGAAATGATTTTTATTAGAAATATTTTCAAAATCTCAATAAATTTGACGGTGTTCTGTTAAATATAATTTTATACTACTTTCGTTATTTTTAACAGAGAGCGATTCGTTTGGTGTTTTAAAATTTTCATTTTTCTCATTTCGCCTTCGTGAGTGAGTAGATAATGATCCGACTCACGAGCCCAGGGTCATGGGTTCGGGGCCCGTGCTGGTCGCAAACTTTACAAGTGTTTATTCATTTGTATTGAAGCCAGGACACGAACCTGAAACGGTTGAGCTAATAATGTACAACTATTACTCGTAAAAAATGAATATTAAGAAAGTCTTCATGCTATGAACATCCCATATGCTCCAAATCGGAGCGTATATGAAATTATATATATATAGAGGTTAAAAATTTAATCTCATAAAATGTAGTATAGTATATTTATAATATTTCGTTCCCTATACTCTTACGTTTTAATGGAATATAATTATAATATATTAAATATTTAGGCTACCCATGGTGGTGTAGTGAACGAGTTGTGAATCAGTAAGTCATGAGTTTGATTTCGTAGCTGGTAATGAAATATTTCAATTGTTACTTCATCAGTGTTTGTGACTAAGACATGCATCCAAATGATTGAGCTAATACTTTACAACTATCAATTTCGTAAAAAAAATAACTCTGTATCTTATATACACGTCTGGAAGAAATCAAACGCAACTTTTCTCTTTATTATTTATGTTTTATATAGTAAAAAGACGGTGACAGTTAATTTATCATAACAACTTTATCCATATTGTGGTTATTATATGCACCGTCTGCCTGCAAATGTGTTGTTCTTTCTTTTTACCAATCATTTAAACCTCAAACTATTACCAACGTTCTATTCATGTAAGTAATACTGATTATGATTTTCCAATGCAGCATCTATTCAATAACGGTAGGATAAGGCGTAATCAAAAAATGATACGTCTTCTGATATCACGTACGATTTCAAATTACACCACTACCTTAAATGCGCTAGCAGACCGCGCACAATAATGTGGTACTCTTTAGAGCTCACTCCCCAGTAAGTGCTTATAGCTAATACGCGTCTAATTCTGATATTTTAATATTACATATAGTATCTCGTATGTGAATGTTAATGGCTCTTAAGAAAAACTGTTGATGTCTGTACTGGGTTTATAGTTGTTTTGATACTTACGAGTACTATGATATGTTTAATGCTCTTGAGGAAACTCCTCACTACCGTAATTACATCGTGGCGTACATTGAACATAACCTCTCGAATAAAGTGTATTACGTTACAATTGATTTTAAAAAAATACATCCAATTAAATATATATTTTTAGTTTATAGTATCTTTTGAAGTTAAAATTATAAAAAAAAAGAAAACCTTATTTACTATTTCAGCTTAATTTATTGTAGATTGTGACAGTTTCAACCTAAATTTTAATTAAAGATTTTAGATTTTAAAAAATACGTACATTTAAAATACACTTAAATTATTCGTGAAATCTGATGAAACTGCTCTTGGGTGAATAGTTTAGTCCTCTTTCGATTAACGCTGATTCAAATTATCACTGCATTACATTAATTCATATATAATAAGATAATTCCCAAACAAGAATCAATCAACAAAAAGTGGCAATTCATAGTAGCTTTTCTATTTACCATGACTTCATTTAACGCTGTTTTATTTAGCGCTTTGTCGTAAGAATTCATGCTAAGGGATAAACGAGTTCTTACCGTTACAAAAAGTTTTTTACATATCGCTATCAAAATGCCCTATTATAGCTGAAATATGGTTCTATTACACAGACGACTATTTAAAAATATTTTTATAACATAGATAAACTGTTGTATGTGGATAAATATTATAAATATATCATACATATCGACCGTGTTCAGGTAAAAGAGAGTAACCTTCACGTAACAAATTTTGCAGGAGGCACAAAAAACGCGTTTTAATAATTTCTACATAAAGTCACATTAACACAAACTTAAAGTGTACGACGACCAATGAATTGATGTTTTATTTTTCTGATCCGATAATTAAGAAAGTTATTAAAACATGACATTTAATACTTCTTTTTTTCAAAATCTAAAGCTGAATTTTGATAATTATTTGGCATTTTTGGTTTAATTCCTTTTGATAGACCGTTTATTTGGTTGTTTATATTGTGATGTTCAAATAAAAGCACCTTTCAAAAAACTGAGGGTTACGCCCTTTTACCTAAACACGGTCGATATTAAATCACGCTCTAGCGAATACCACAAGTAACGAAATTTCAGTATGATGAATTTATACATTTCTACGAAGTTGGCTATAATGGAACTCAAAATATATTTATTTAAAATATAAATATAATATAGATTTATTTTTGTCTGTAAGTTAAAAGACAAAGGCAAGAAAAACCAAGTGCTGATAATCGAGAGTATAGCCCCCTTGTGACACAATATTTATTTTATGTGAAAAAAATATGTTACTGCTTTTATGAAAAAAGCTTGAGCTTAGTAAGAATTCAGATTATTCTTTATAAATATATTAGTACTTACTATATCAATAATTTGGAGTATTTCATAATTATTAAAAATATTTATCAGAAGATCAATTCAAGTTTAAAATTGTCAAGTCAAATCAACTGTCAAGCTTAAAATCAGTAGCAAAGAATAATCCTATCTGTATCATTTGTAAAATAAAACTATTTTCTAATTACTAAATGTGTTTGAATATTTTTTTAATCATTTCAAGATTACAAATGTTCCATTCGTAATTCTTTATTCAGGAAAGTAATTTCATTTTATTATGTCGAAGGCAATGGTAAATTACCAATGCATATTTAAAAAAAGCACGGTATTATTTTATAACACACGAGACCAAATAAAACACATACGTTATATTTACGACAAAGAAAATTCGCATTATATTTTAAAATTGTAAGGGTGTTTTGCAGCAGAATTTTAAATTTAAAAAACATTGTGTATACTTTCCAAGTACTTAAAGTAGTCGCCAGGTGGCGAAAATGAGTTTCTGAGGTTAGAATATTGAATATATTTTGTTATTGGTCTGAAATGAAATTAAGAATGGAAAAACACCACACATTTCTTCAACATAAATGAACACGTATATTTAAAAAAAATCAAATGTAAAAAAAATCGTATTCATACCGTTAATATATTTTTATTTGTCACAGTTTCAAAGTAACAAGTGCAAGAAATTAGAATATTTTAAACGCACATATATAGGAATATACATCCATTCTAAAATAATTATATATATTTGTAGCTTATTTCTAATCAATTTAATTATTGAGAAATGTTCTAATGTATTATAATTATTATAAATATATAATATTTATTGGTTGTCTAAAATAGGTTGTCAAGAACAAATAGTGTTGTTCGCATAATAGTAAATTTGATGTTGCAAATGTTTAAATAGCCTTCACATTGTGTTCACTTAATGATCTTATAAGACCGGTTCGTGTTCATGCTACTTATTTTTTAACCGTTTGACGTAAACAGAAAACGTAATTAAAGTTTTAATTGTCGATGGTTATCTGATAAAATAGGGAATATTTATTCGCGGTTAAAATTACGCGGTTATTTTCGTTAAGAAAGAGGAAACGCTATTTTTGTGAAACTCTGGAACTAGGAACGTTTAATATTCATCGCATTTTGTCAAATAGTCAGGTAAAAATTTTATTTTTTCATATAAATAAATATAAAATACCGATATAAAATTAGCAATATATTTGTTTCATTGATATGTTAAATACGAATATGTAATAATAATTGTAAGACCACTATTAATTTTCTTGATATCAGGCTAAAACAGTACAAAAACGGTGATAACGGAATTTATAATGTAGTTTAAATAAGGTAAAATTGTACTTTAGTATAAATATTTTCCTTTTATGGAATACTAATATTAAAAAATAAACTATATTTGAAAAACTTTTGTTTGGTTAGTGTGACCGTTCATCCGGTTTTATAAAAAATATTCAGAAGCTTTGAAATTCTTTGTAATGGGAATTATTATTTTTTAAAAATAGCAAGCGTTTTTATATATATCATATAAAAAAACAACATACATTATATAAATAAAACATTATTTTAATTTCAAGAACATTTAAACATTTTTTCTACAGTTTATATACTATCCTAAAATGAAGACTGAGCAAATAATACAAATGTTCCCTGTTTTTTTTTTTTTAATAAAAACAATTAAACCTTGTCTACCATCTATGTTTTACGGGCGCTAATCCTAGAATTATAAATTATATAACTGCACACGTCAGCAAATGATTTTTTCCCGTTATTAATAGCAATAAACATATTCGTAATCATAAATACAAAATATATTAATCGCGTTCGACAGTTGCGCCTTGAACCAGTTGACAAATCCTATCGAGTACAGAGCTCGGTGGCAGAGTTGTGAGGAAATCAATCTCTCAGACGAGTTTTTTTATATGTTACTAAGTAGTCTAGAATTAAAACTGAAATAATACAACTTATTTATTTTATAATGCGATAATAATTTTATAATCGTTCACTGTGTTGTACAAATATTTTTGAACCTTTAAAATATGTATGTAATTAAAATGAAAGACAATTTGTTCTATTTCGATAAATGAATGTAAACCTATCTCAATAAACACTCCTTCTTTTTTGACAATATTCATATGGTAATCGCAATGTAAAAATGTTTTTTCTAATTGATCACTTTATATTATATTTATTAGTAATATACTCGTAAATTTGGTAGATTTGTCAGACATACAGATGTATAATTGATGATTCACAAAAAAATGTTAATTTATATCTAATCTAACATATAATCTTTATATTGTTTAATTTTGTTTTTTAATAGATTGAAATTTTTCAATTTACAGCAAATAGTTTAGTATACTTTAATATATATTTTTCTTTGAAATAATACATATCACAGTTTTTATATTTATTTTCACAATATACATTGGAAAAAATTAAGATCAGGTTAGCATGCTACAACCTTTTCAACTGAATTTATAGTACAATATACGAGTATTTATTATTTTTATTAATTGAATAAATATCGACCGTGTTTGGGTAAAAGGGAGTAACCCTAAGAGAAAAAATTTACAGGAGGCACAAAAACGTTTTATAATGATTTTTAGTCAAAGTCACATTAATACAAACTTGAAGTGCAAGGTGACCAATAAATTGATGTTATATTTTCCTGGTCTGATAACTAAAAAAAGTTATTAAAGGAAAATCATTTAAATTGAGGCTTGGTGCTTTTTTCTTTTTCACACAAACTTAGTAGGTCGTTCTTTTTTCAAAATCTAAAGTTAAATTTCGATTAAAATTCGGCATTTTCGGCTTAATTCCTTTTGACAGAACGTATACGTTGTGATTCTCAAATAAAACCAATTTTCAAAAAACTGAGGATTACGCCCTTTTACATAAACAGGGTCGATATACATTACATACTAAAGATGTATTTTACTAGAACCTGAAAAATATGAACATTTTTCCAGTGTTACTAATTTTGTATACAGCGCTCCAAAATGCGTAGATTTGCATAAAGTAAATAATTATTATCCATTTATTTCGTATTTTATTCAGCGATTAGATGAATATACAATAATTTAAGAAGCGCCGATGATATTGTGAATGAATTTATCTAAATATATCTGTATGTAATGTAGGCTGTAATTTGATGAACGTTGGCATACTTTTGTCTAGTAATAATAATCTTTGTCTTTATATTTCTGTGAGTATATTTATTGCCAAGCGACGTTGCAGATTCTATTTATATTTATTTACAAACTATTGAACACATGTAAAAACCATTTTTCAGCTAAGTATTTTTTTAAATAAGTTTATCGGTGACTAATGGTTTAGTTTAGTGTATTGCGGCTCTAATAATGCTATGTCATGTCATGGCGGCATCCCGCGACTTCGCCGAATACACCTTGTAGATGGTATTCAACAGCCTCCCGAGACGACGGGATCAGATTGGCACGATGAAGAGGCATGCCCAGTTAAGATTCGTTTCAGGCATTTTCAACACCTGGCCACGCTTAAACAAACGTCTCACCTTCACTTTGGATGTGGTGACAAACTACATAGCAGTGGCGTAGCTACCTGATGGCAAACTCATTCAAAGCATGGGGACCTTCGCTGACCAGAGCGCCCTAAATCTCTCTACACTCAATATCCGACTTCAAGTCAAACTGAAAAACAAATATAAAAGACCACAAATGAAGCTCAATTGAAAAATCCATACTAAAGAGCCTCACATTGTAAGCAAAATGAAGATTATAGAACTTACTACTGATTTTGCAAACCTTAAATCGAAAAAAAATGCATTTTAGAATTCATAAGTAAAATTTATTTTCTTTTAAATTTATTATACATTTTTATAATTTTATGTAAATAACAGTAGCTACTAGCACAGACGGAAAATTATTTCATCTCATTTTTTTTAAAGATCATGTAAGGGTGGTGGCCATTGCTTAAGTTTTGCAGGAGGGCCCAAAATTTCTAGCTACGCCAGTGCTACATAATCTGATCCTTTATTACCGTATTCCGCGTATATTCGTACCACCGTAATCTAAAAATTCGCTCTAGGCATATGTTATTCAAGCTCGGTAAGTGGTTATTATGAGACTCTGTAAGGTGCCATGATTTACTACCATAGAGCAGCGTGGTCAGTATGCAAGCATTGAATAGGTGGCATTTGGTTTAGGCTGAGTATGGCTGAGTCCCAGATTTTTTAGATGGAACTGATGATTGGTCCACCAAGTCCCATTCGGATAC
>JAPMAG010002370.1:1074-11202 GCA_036584685.1 Rhyacophila sp. Rhy_31_5
ACATTGTAAAGATCCATATGATTTCTTTCGGAGCGGATATGGTTAAGAGGAAAATAAAGAATTTTTCGTACTAGTATATTGTAGAGAGGAAAATTTTATACTTTCATCGATAATTTCTTCTTCTTTCGAAATTACGAAATTTCAGTAATTATATTATATTTTTTTTAATCTTATGACGTTAGCTATAACGTGATTGAACTTTTATTTAGATTATAAACTCATAAAAATATCTTCTTTAAGCTTCCATACACATAAAATTTATAAGATATATTGTCATCCTTGGTAGACAAATGGACAATGAATCTAATTTCACGTTCACATATATCGCAGGAGACTTCTTCGATAATTCGCTTCTTTAGCTTTAGTAAGGTGTGAAAACGACGTCCAAATCTTTTTTGTATATCTGCTTAGTGAGTTATCAATTTCCTCCAACTGCCTAACTCAGGACCTAATTGTGTTCGCATTAGGAACGGTATTGTTAGGCGGAATATTGAATCATAGCCAAAAAGTTCTTTTTGTTGTGATTACAGATCGATTGTTTTCAAAATACGCTTGCACGTCAAAGCTCCAATGTGATCTGGTTCAAGCCATATTAGCTATTAATCGGGGTCAAGGATAAAATAAAGATAGACCACGTGCACTGGCTTCCCGTCACCACCATCCGAGTATTGACTTGTTAACTAAGTCGATAAGCCAAACTGTAAATGCGAGCATGACTACTAGACTGTTGAGCATGTCTTGTGGGAGTGTCCGTTTATGAATTCGTCTTGTATAGAGTTATTCACCGGGATCCACCCTCACACGGGGCCCATTGGGCATGCAGACATGGTATCCACTGAAGTCAATTTTAAGGCATAAATTTGCATCTTTTAGGGAACAATTTTGCATAGGCTTCAATAACAATTCATCGTGTTTGTACTTGGATGGTCGAACTTAGTGAGTCGTCACCACCAGAGGGTACATAGGTGATTTCATGCCACTATAGACTAAATAACGAGACGGACTGCTACTTATTATTTCTTTATTTCAAATTATTTTTCAGCACACACACGTGCATGGTAATATCGTCCCGTTTGACTTTACTACGGGCAAGTTTTAAATCAAATTTAGAAAATCAGAAAAAGTACTGGTGGGCCAGTGGTGGGTCATTCAAACCCTCCTAACTACTTAATCAGTTCTGCCACACCCTGCATTATAATATCATGCATACACTTCTTAATATTTTAATGGACTCGTAGATTGGTTTGTTTATGCATAATTCGAGGGCTTAAAGTCAAACCACGTTATCTGCAAAATGCAACTTTTCAGGAGAGCTAAATATCGTTTTTTTCTTGGAACTCAACAAAGGAGAAGTTTGTTTAAAACCTAATATTCAAATGTTATGATGTGTTGTTGTTTGATAATTTGATATTTGTTTTGACAATAATGATAACAGCTTATACAGTCTTTTTATATTAAACAAAGGCAACTTTATGTAATTAACGTTAAACTTTACAGACAATTTAAAAAGAAACTAGAAAATATCGACATACCATTGTTTGACCAATATGTAGCCATGAACGTAAAACAACATTATCACAAATAAAAAAAATGTAGTTTTGACGTTGTTTGAATTTAAGTCTTCTATATTGCTTTTGGAAATCAAATTAAATACACGTATTTAAAAATCTAATAATGAAAAGGGATGATATTAATTATTGCAGTAGATTATATTGATTAAACAAAGTGTTCTTTTACATTGTTCTCAATCATATATAGATATTTAAAACAGTTATAAAGTCTTTTCTTTTTCATTGGAAATCGTTTCTTTTTGTTTCTATCTAAAACCATACTCGTATACATACTCGTAAAGTAAAGCAACCTCTAATTCAAAACACGTGCAAAAACCCGCCACTAGACAGACGCAGGGTATGTAATGTTTGTTGTTTTTTTTTCGGTACACAATCGAGTGTACAAACTCCTCTCGTGTTTTGTGCTATCAATTGGTATGTGCCACGGGGGAATCTTTTGTTCACAACCGCAACCGCCCAATCAAGTGATCTCTTGAGAAAAGCCATAGGCCGACTCATAGTGGCCCAAAGCCCGGCCGTAGGGTAGCTTCTGCCGAGTCTATCTCGTACCATCCTATCTCTCTTGCTCGAGTAAAGGATTATTCCCGTGTGTACGCTCGTTGCGCGTATTAAATCGCCCATTGAGGGGCCATTCATTGGTTTTATTATACAACCTTCGTGTGTTGTGCTCAAAAATACCAAATAAACAAGTTTATTTAATTAGAAATTACTTTTGGCGATCCTCTCACTTTGCATTGTTAATTAATTATATAAACGCGTTACAAGCTCTCAGGAAATTATTTTTGACGCCTCTATTATGAAGAAAAAAACTCTTTTAGGCTAAAGCATAATATTTAACATAATATATTTTTATATTTACAATTGCAATTTCATTCATTTCTGATATCATAAAAATGTAAAACAATTATTAAGAAATATTTTGTTGAAACTTATTGGGCGTATGTTATTAAAAAAATATTGTAGATGCTTTTATTTCTTTTAACAATATAAACTCCAAAAGGAAGCATACTGATCTCCACAACGTGATGACTGATTTTGAAAGTTTTTTAAACTACAATACTAATAATTGTTAATTATGAGGTCAAGCGTTTTGGGTTCATATCCTGGCTACAATATAAATGAATAATCATTTGAAATTTTTTTCGTAGATGTTTATTTATTAAAAATATTAAAGATATGTTCTCTTCCGGTTTAATATCCAGTATTAAAAAAAATCTCTTTAATATTAGAATTGTATAAAACAGTATCATGTTTTTTTGTTTGCTTATTATTTTTCGTCCAATGGAATTAAACTATATCGACCGTGTTTAGGTAAAAAGGAGTATTCCTCACAGAAAAAAAAATTTAGGAGGCCCAAAATACGTGTTTTAATGATTTTTTGTCAAAATTACATTAACACTAACTTGAAGTGCATGATGGCAATAAATCGGTGTTAAGAATGTTATTAGAAAAAAAAATATTAAAATTGACGTTTAATGCTTGCTTCCTTTCCATACAAACTTAGTAGATTGCTCTTTTTTTCAAAATTTAAAGGTGAATTTCCATAATAATTTGGCATTTTTGGCCTAATTTCTTTTGACAAAACGTGTTTTTAGTAGTGTACATTGGGATTCTGAAATAAAAATACTTTTTAAAAATCTGTGTGCTAAGCATTTTAACTTAAACAAGGTCGATATATTATTTCAATATATTTGCTGAGAGTGTAACTAGAGATGCAAAAATTTTGACTGTGAACGACTGAAGAGAGAGAGAGAGAAAGGATTAGAGAGAGGTTGTATAGGTGACCATAGACCTGAATGGTTTGTAGTGCTAATGATATGAGAGGTGTAGTGTAAAAAGTTGGTAACCCACAACGAGACAGTTCTGTAATAATCGCAGTTGAAAGTTTCTTACCTATTTTAAAATATAGTGAAAAGGTAAGTTGTAGGTAACAAAGATCACTCTTAGGCATATATAAATTTTTCGAAAAAAAATTGATAGAGGAAGTGTAGAATGGTTAATAAACAGGCTAGAAATCGTGGGATGAGAAATAAACAGTGTGGGTTACCAACATTATACACCACACCCCTCATATAATCAGTGAGCAAAAATTTTCATTTTCCATGAAAAAAATGTAGATACTTTAAAAACATATCTAATTCTAAATTTATAAATGTGATTATTCTTAACTTTTCTATGGCAGAGCCGAGAATCGCTTAACAAAAATACAACTGACAATAATAAATTGTTACCTAAATAATATATGTTATCTTAAAAAATCATTTCTGGCTTTGCGTGTTTGATTTTTCAAATCATTCGAAATGGTCTACCATTTTTAAGAAACTGTGTTAAAAATTGAAAATATAAACGCACTTTTTTCAATAGCCAATCTACCGGATGTGGTATAACAGGGCGCATTAATACGGCTATGGGAATTGCTTAATTATAAAATCCTTAAAAACTATGACATTTTGAGAAATGATTCATCAGTCACCCGTTGATAAGTTCAACTTGTTTTTTTTCAATTTTAAATGGATGATTAGTCAATGTTTATGGTTTACTGTATAACAAGGTAAAGTCTAATTGTTATATAAAACTTTTAATTTACAGTTTTTAAATACAATCAATAAATGTTTATTTTTTCTGGAAAATATTCTAAACTGTGTTATTATTTCAATAAAATGACACTCAATAAATCAATACTGCTAAGAAATTTAAAAAAGTAAATTAAATTAAAACGTATTTTTCATAATCATACAGTGTAATATTTAATACGGCTGAACCGTCAGTTTTTTGAAAAGTGATTTTATTTGAGAATCACAATGTGCACAACTGAATACATGTCTTGTCAAAAGACATTA
This sequence comes from Rhyacophila sp. Rhy_31_5, assembly GCA_036584685.1. Taxonomy (NCBI): domain Eukaryota; kingdom Metazoa; phylum Arthropoda; class Insecta; order Trichoptera; family Rhyacophilidae; genus Rhyacophila; species Rhyacophila sp. Rhy_31_5. The sequence continues at coordinate 5,486 of JAPMAG010002370.1, forward strand.
CGCCAAAAATGCTGAATTATACAATAATTGAAATTCAGCTTTGGATTATGAAAGAATTACTAACTATTAGGTTTTTGTGGAGAATAAAAATGTTTTAAATTTCAATTTTAATGTTTTTCTTTTATTACTTCTTTTCATTATCAGATTAGGAAAATAAAACATCAATTTATTGATCATTATGCACTTCTTGTGTTAATGTGTCTCTTATAAAAATTATTCTCTGACGATTAATCTTTTTTGCCTAAACATGGTCAAATCTTACTTATCTGTTGATATTTTAAACATTGTAGGTTTAAAATATTTTAGATCAAATTAGTTTACGTAAATATATGTTAAATTAAATATTGCCCAGAGTCATAAATAGTAACTTATGACCCGATCGTTCTTACACGCTGATGGCCAAATCATTTGCCATAAAACCATTAAGAAAGGTATGCACCGAATATATTATGGCAGCCGATATAGGAGGGTATAGTGAATTAGAAACTAATTATCCAAGAATTGGAAACGGCATTTGAAGTTAGGCAGTTATATCGTACGCTCTTCCGCTGGAAGGTTTTGTTTATAAATACCGGAAACGAATTTTGGATGCCGGAGGCATGCGTGCGAAAATAATTTTACAACGAATTCAGAAAATATTCTTAGAACCGATTTCCATATAATATATCACACTAGTAATGTTCAGTTTCCTCGGCATATTTATTTGAAGAATGATACGTTACGTGTGGTAACAATTTAAATAAAGACTTTTCGAAGCATATTTGTACTTTACCACATTATACTATAATCTACAAAAAAATTTCAAGTAATACAGGTTGAATCCCATTGTAGATAAATACGTGGCAGCATAAAAATACTGCATTATACTAAAATCCCATTTCATTGAAGAAAGAAAAAAAGAAAAAAATACAAACACTATCATCTCATATTATACGATTACTTAATTTGTCGCCCTCGTAGGTGAGTGGATAGCGCATTAAACTCACGAGCTGAGAGTCACGGGTTCAAGACCCGTACTGGTTGCAAATTTTTTCAAATGTTTATTCATTTGTATTCTAGCCAGGACACCAATCCGAAACAGTTGAGCTAAAAATTCATAATTATTACCCGTAAAAAAACTGTCAAAACAATCTTCACATTATGGAAATCCATATGCTTTGTTTTGGAGCGGATATAGTATAAAAAATACATAAGCAATATAAACATGTATGTTATGAATGTTTTTACTACCAATTTAACATTGAATTTTTTACTGAATTAAAGCTAATTTATTTGTCTATTTTTGGTTCGTTGAATAGAAAAAACGTTTCATCGATTTTGATATACTCGTAGTAGATAATTGTAGAATCTTAAAAAAAAAATATCTTACAAATAATTAATTGTGACTTTGAAATTCTATATAGTTGTATTATAAAAATAGGCTTATATTTTGTATTCTATAAAACTGGTTGATTTTTCTTATATTTTATTGCATATAACTACTAGAAAACTTATGTATGTAGACTTTTAACATCTAAGATTTTTTATTTGTAACAATTGTTCATTTTAACAGTATACTCTTGTAATTTGCCTTAGATTTAAATAAAAATGACAGCTCTGGAATTTGTTGCCAATTGCAGGATTTACAAAAAAATATGGTTACCACTATCCCACCACAAAAAATTATCAATTGGCTGTATTTTTTTTCTATCTAGTTTTTTGTAAGTTTTTATCATACAAATAGGAAGATTCGTTATACTCGCGTCTCGTATAAAGTAACAATAATTTCACTACCTAGTGACGAGCAAGACGTCTATATTTAATGAATACGTTCAATATGCGACATTGCTTACACATTACCGGCTCATCGCAATTATGACAACCAATTTTTAGGTGTATTTTTTTTGTGTTACGTATTACATATTTTTGCATTCTAAAATATATTTTGAATGGCTATATTGAAACACGAGTAGTTAAAAAAATGAAATTAATCAATAAATTCGCAGAAGCAATGATTCCAATTTGAAGGTTATGGTATTGTCTGAAACAGAAATAATTAACAACTCCTTAATTACCAGGTTTTTTGGTAGTATTATGTAGGAAAAAAAAATGATGTTGGCGGTTGACAAAGCAATACATGATGAATGTATATTCCAAAGGAAAGGCGTTCCGTGAGCAAAAAAAGAACGTTTATTTCTTGAAAATTGACTTTTTTTGTTATGATAAATCTTATAATAGAGTAAAAGTCAATTATCAAAGAACAGATAGACAAATAGATCATTTCACAATCTTCAAATCTAAAATGTATAATTTAAAGCTATATTGGAATGGTTTAAGTTGGTGTTACTTTTAAGTAGCATTAGAATGATAATGTTTACTTTTTTTCAAAAAACAACAATCATTTTTATCTACTGCCAATTATTGGTTAAAATAAATAATTGGTTGAAAACCATCATGACAGACTAAATTTTTGCTGTCAATTTCATAAATATTTCTTTTGGAAATAAAGTATAAAAATTGTCTAAATATTGTAATATAGTCACCAACTTTTACGTATATTTAACTCATTTTGTCATATAAGTAGACATGCTGTTCTTACAGACATCCAAAAAAAAATATAACTGTTTTTTGCGTGATATTCATTTAATAAAATTATAAATATTAATCAAAAACTTTGCAAATAGTATTCGAAATAAAAGATACGAAATAATTAAACAGCAAACAAATACAGAAAAATTACATTTGACTAATGTCTTACTGAAAATATTTTCTCCAGTATATTTCTGATATGAATGAATTCCATTCAAAATGTTGTTAAACTTCTGTGAGTTATTATATTTTGGTATTATATTTGGAAGGTTTATATTTGATATGGCGCAAATATCTGAGTACGGTCCTGCATGATTCATTTCTGACCACACGCGCAACTGAAAGGTTTTCAAAATTTGTTTGTTATTTGCACGAAAAGGGTCGGCGTTTCCCAGTTTGCTAATGTCCATGTTAATGTGCAACTTGAGATTAACCCTCATTTCAGGCTTTAATTGTATGGTCAGATGTTTGCGAGATTAATCAACAATATTTATATCGGTTTATCAGAGTCTAAAATGTTGTTTCAAGTCGAAAACAAATCTTTGTATTAGATTGCCACAAATTGGTATTTGAAGTGATAAAATTAGTTTAATGTAATTAACATATTTAATTTAAAAAACTAAATAACAAGTAGTTGGAGGTATCAATTTAGAATAGGGGTGGACAAACTGCGGCTTTCTTTACCCTTTATACTATCGCTAAATCTCTATTCCACGTTCAATCATACAATTCTTGTTTTTTGAAGAAAAAAGTACGGCCATTTGTGTTGTGGCATTTTCATCAAGATACTTTTGCTCTATCATAAATTTTGTTTCAATGTGAAGACAAATATGATAATAATATCTGTACTCAAACAAAATAGTTTTGTTATTTGAAGCGTCTAGTTATAAAAAGCAATATAAACACATTTCAATATTTTCGGCAATGTTTTAAGTGTAAATGTCAAATTTTATTTTATGTTAAGATTCTTTATTTTCATTTACAACAGTTTATATTGGGTTTTTGAAAATGATATTTTTACACGTGTAAAATTGTGTGTAGAATGCGTTACACCTCATAACACGTCCTAATCACTTGAGTCTTCTTAATAATTAATCTATGACAAGGTTGAATTACTCAATAAGTTCAGCCTTACTATGGATATGAAATTCTTGGTCTATTTAACTGGTTTAATACTCGTTTTTTAATTGATGAAAGTATTTTGTTAAAAATGTCATAACTATCGAAACAAGTCTGTATTAAAAAATATATTTTATTAATATAATAAATAATGGAATTCTACCAAAGATTGACAAAAATTAAATTAATTTACTGGTCTAAGTAAACAATTTAATCCGAAAGGCATCAAGTTTTACATCCATATAAAAATATACGTTTTAAAATCACATTACAAAGCTCGTTCAATTTAATTTTTAATCTGGATAGTTACTTTTAGTTGTGCTTTTTCAAACTAAAATAGAAGCCTTAAATATTTGTATAAGTCCAATTCAGACGTATAGTTATTTAAACATATGGTAACAAATTTGCATGCATTTAATGAAACTTGCTTAATATTTCTCTACATATTTACTTTAATTGTTAAAACGTAAAAAAACGTTTTGTATTTTCAAACAGGATACGTACATTAAAATAATAAATTTCTTGTAAATATAGACTGTTTGTTTATTTGGGGTTTTTACCTATTCTCAGACAATCCAGTCAACGTTCGTATAAATTAAAATCATATAACTAGTTTTCTAATCAATTCATTGTTTGCTCAAAACATGAAAATACATCTAATATTGCTAGTATAATAAAATTATGGATACGCTTTTAGCACACTCGTGAAATTCAAATAACAAAAACAATGTTAAACAGTACTGACTCGACATCGATGATGAACTTATAATAATAACGCATATTAAATGATATTCAAAGCTTTAGGTTCTTTTCCAATAAGTAGTTTTTCGCAATACATATAATATTTATTTTACAAGTAAACTACATTCATATTTAAATTTTGTAATAATTATAAACATGTTGGGTGCTATTTATCAATGATTTGCATAGAAATATATACTTCAATTTTTGTGCAATGCCCTTCGAAATATTTGTTCCATAAAGAAAATACGGACCGAATAATTCGATAAGCCATTGTTAATATCTTTAATTGTCGCCCACGTGGGTGAGTAGATAGTGATACGACTCACGAGTCAAGGATCATGGATTCGAGGCCCGTGCTGGTCGCAAATATTACAAATGTTTATTCATTTGTATTTTAGCCAGGATTTGAATCCGAAATGGTCAAGCTATAAATTAAAAATTATTGGCAAGTCGTAAAAAAAATGTTAAGAAAATTCATGCAATGAAGATCCCATATGCTCTATGTCAGAGCATATTTGAAAAAATAATGTTAATATCATCATACTTTAACAATACAGAATTATTATTATGAGCTTTTGTGAATATTCGTATGAAATACGTAACATCAATAATTTGCTATCAGAATTGTATTTTATATAAACAAAATAGTTCTAATTTTTTTCAATTATTGCTAGAAAGTCTATCATGCTCAAAACCTTGTAAAAAAGCTAATATTTAATTTATAATATCGTTATAAAATCAATAGTTTTGTTTAGATGTAAAACTTCATCATGTTTGCTCAGAAACAAAGCATATGGATCTCCACAGTGTGAAAATTGTTCTGCGAGTTTTTTTACGAGTAATACTTGTCACTTATTAGCTCAAGCATTTTGCGTTCTTATCCTGGCTACAATACAAATGAATAAACATTTGTGAAATTTGCGGGCCTTGAACCCGTAACCCTCGGCTCGTGAGTCGGATGCCTATTCACTCACCCACAAAAGCGATTAAACTTATACTGTAGTGGAAAACATGAAAAGTTAGCGCTGGCATTCGATAACCAAATGTTCCGAAGAATAATCAGATAAGTTTTTCAAAAAAAGGTGAAAGATTCTACGTTTGTAATAATAAAAAAAATTCCATATACGCTCTGAAATAGAGCACATGGAATCTTCAAAGCGTAAAGATTTTCTTAACATTTATTTGTTACGAGTAATAGTTATTAAATACAAGCTCAACCGTATCGGGTTCGGTCCTGGCTACAATACAAATGAATAAACATTTGAAAAAATTTGCAACCAGCCCGG
>JAPMAG010002372.1:0-11199 GCA_036584685.1 Rhyacophila sp. Rhy_31_5
GTTGAAGTTTTTTTCCTAGTAAAATTTTTGTATTCTAACATTTTTTTATTATGTTTTAACCATTATAAAACAAATCCTTACATACAATTTGACTCACTGATAGTAAACCATTTTCTATGATTAATATTTGATTTGTGTAATAAATTATTTAATTAAACTATATACTATTTTTGACAATTTTAAAATCATATATTTACATATCTCTTGGATGAATATACGATTATCGTGATTTTATTATTCTTTTAATGTACATTAATGTGTTTTGATTCTACGACAAAACAAAATATATTGTGTTCTGCTCTACAATGACGGCCATCTAGTTCGCGATTCATATTTTTACACCCCTGCTGTATAACGAACGTCATGAAGAGCCATGAAAAATATTGCTGCGGATAACGATATTTATTATATGAAAAGAGAACGCTAGCCAACCGCAAAAACACACTCAAATATACAAACAAAACGTGGGCCTTATAATTCAACCAAATCTCTATTTATGTTCTGACTGCCATAGTTATTTATTTTTGCTTGTATATTGCATTACAAAACTTATTTCAAGACTTGCTAGTATAGCACGTAAGCAGTTTTAGTATTACTTTAAATATTTACTTCTAATGTATAATAGCTATTAACTTTCGTTGGTATGTTTATTCTTAAACCAAAAGCATCGTTACTGGCATGCAAAAAAAAGAGTATAATTTGTTTTGTGACTCACATATTAAGGGTCCTCCATAAACCACATTACGCTCTTTAGGGGGAGGAAGGGGTGACTACCAACGTCTACACGGTGTTACAAGGGGGGGGGGGTTAATTTTATTTACTACGTAACACGTTTCCCTCTCAAAAAGTAGATAGAAGTGGAGAATTATAAATTGTATACCTATTTAACTTTTTTCGTGCCAGACATAATATCACAATCTGGTAAGCTGTGAATTTGTAACCAAAAATAGAATCTAAATATTTCTTTTTAGAAATTTCTAAATATTTAGTACAATATATTAAATGTTTCTTTATTTTTAACGACCATATTATAATCATATCTCTGCACTTTTTTATTAAAAATCATCCAAAATTTACAAATTCCACACTTAATCTGTTATTGTTGAAAGTTACGTAACTTTTGAGAGGAGGAAGAGCGGGTCAAGCTGAATATGCAGGGAAAAAATGTAGGAAAAACTTTACGTAGTTTATGGACAACCCCATAGTAGAATACTCAGAATTTAAAAAAATGCTTGTATGTTTTTTAGTTTTAAAACTATAAATAGTAAATATATTTAATAATTGTACTAAAATAGTCGTTATTTTTTGCATAAAGCTTGTATATATAATACTGTTAGAAATAATGAAATAATAAAATTGCAGGTGATTACGAACGATGTTGTTTTTGAAATTGAATTTAACATACAAACAATAGACAATCGATAGTTCGTTTTCTAAAATACGTAAAGATCATATTTTAGGTTAAACGCCGTTTGACACTTCGTTTATAGGCTAAAAGTTTTTAATCATTTTTTTAAGTATTAAAAGAATTTTTACCACTCTTTCTTATGATGTACGTCATCTTAACAGTTAAGTAATATTTAAACCCATACTCATAGTAATCGTCTCTAAATTTTCTTGAATATTTGCCAAAACACACTTTTTAGTAGTTAAATTTGTAGCAGTTTGGTAGTACTCGACTATTAAATCATAGTAAATATTATTTTTACATATCGACCCTTTCAAGTAAGAAGCCGGAACTCTCAGTTTTAAAAAGTGGTTTTAATTAATAATCACAATGTATACAACTTAATACATGTACTGTCAAAAGGAATTAAGCCAAAAATGCCGAATTATTATATAAATTGAGCTTTAAAATTGTAATAAAGAACAATCTACTAAATTTGTATGGCAATAAAAAAAGCATTAAACTTTAATTTGAATCATTTTTCTTCAATAAGTAAAATTATTTATCAATCAGGAAAATGATACTCGAACACCAATTTATTGGTCATCGTGCACTTCAAGTTTGTCTTAATGTAACTTTGACTAAAAATCATAAAAACACGTTTTTGCACCTCCTGTAAAATTTATTCATTGAGGGATACTCCTTTTTACCTAAACACAATCGATATATATTGTATATTTTTATCACCCAATATTTAAACCTTGCATACGGCTTTTAGAATAGTAATCTCTGTCAGAGGTTAAAATAAGCTTGCGAATTTCTGAATTTGAATCTACTGAGAAGCTGAATTTCGATAATAATTTGATATTTTTGGCTTAATTCCTTTAGACAGAAAGTGTATTTAATTGTGTACGTTATGATTATCCATTACAAGCACTGTTCAAAAAAACTGAGAGTTATGCCCTTTTATCAAAGCAGGGTCGATATGCTTGGTTTCGGAGCGGCTACGGTTTAAAAAAATGAAGAAGAAAAATATTTCAATTATATTTTTCCGCAAATTTGGATATTTGATGCAAAATTATCACAAGTCAGTTTCAATAATACGAATCGTATTGAATAGTTTAAATTCAGATTCAACAAGTGTGCAGTGCTGAAATAAATCTGTGGAGCTTTTTCTCTTTCACAAAATGTGAATAATGTACGAAAAAATAATAATATGTCAGGAACGCATATCAATATTAGAGTAGACGCAAACACGGCAAGAATAAGTACTGAGGTTGGGGTGTAGGGGGTGAAGGGGATTTTCAGCTTGCAGCCCTAAATGCTTCGCGTCTCCCCAGCCATAAATCTTCAATTATATTTCAATTTGGCAGCCGTGATAGTAGACAGACGTCAGAGTGAAACTGTTTGAATGCTGTGAACGTAGACTATCTATAGTAACTCATTTAAAAATTCGATTTCATTTATACACCGTCTTTCATTGCTTTCAAATGAATAGTCTCAAAATTGAAGGGAGGGTCGTATTTTAGGTCTGATAGTTTGGCTCGTTTCCATTTCACTTGAAGTAGTTTAATTAAATTTTGTACATACATTCATCGGTTACTATGCATAGAAATATATATAGCCTGGTCTCATATGGTATACAAAGTAAAATTCTCTTTGAATATTTACAAGCAATCACAAAATTCAATGATTTTTGTTTATATGTAGAAACTCATATTCAATACTCGAACGATTTGGAAAAATTAATGATTTTTTATTTCCAATACGTTTACATTATTAAACTCTAAAAAATACTTTAAATAATTTGTAGAACTATTTTTTCATTAGTAACTTATTTGCATTCAATCTATTGGAAACATCTCATTTACATACAAAAATTTATTGAAGTTTATTATAAAAATGGTATTTCAATAATATTTAACGATAAATCTACAACAAACAATTTATTTCTCGAATAATTATAAACAAATAATTTAGTTTTTAAATTTTATGGTGTTATATCCATGGAGTCATCCATAAACCACGTAACGTTCTTCAGGTGGAGGGAGGGAAGACCCCCAACGTCTACATAGCGTTACAAGGGGGGGGGGTTAAGTTTGAAAGATCCAAAACTGACCCACCAGTACTCACAACCGCGATTATGCGAGGTCGCCTGCCTGACCCTTCACGAAAGCATTTTTTTTATTTCCCACATTTTGATTTTAATCCAGCCCGTAGCGGAGTTGCACGGGACAGTATCACCATGCACAGTGTGCTAAAAGAGAGAATTTAATAAGGAAAGAATTAGAATGAGTAGCAGTCTGCCTCTTCATTCAATCCCTGGTGGCATGGGGTGCCCTATGCACCCCGTAGTGCTGACGACTCAGTCAACCCGGCTACCCAGGTTCGTGACCATCATTTTGGGAGTCTGTGCAAAATTGCTCCCCGTAAGATGCCGCAAATTTACTAAAGGTCTATTTTTATTGTTACGTAATATTTTTCGCTCTCAAAGAGTGTATTAGAGGTGATTATAAGTTGCATTCTTATTTAACCTATTATGTACTGGACATAATTTCTGCTGTAAATTTTTAAGCATAAATAGAATGTAAATGTTTCTTTTAAAAGTATATTGAACGTGTCTTTATTATGATTTTATTTTTAATGACAATATTATATTCATACCTCTGGATTTTTATATTTAAAATCATCCAAAATATCCATTTTTTTCTGATAAACTACGTTTTAAGTTGAGCGACTTATTTCGCTTCTGGAACTTAGTCGGTTTTTGTGGAAAATTACATAACATTTGAGAAGAGAGAGGGGAGATAAAGTTGAATGTCTAAATTGTGTTATATGAAGGTGGGAGGTTAAAAAAAAGTAAAATAAAAAGCTTACGTGAATTATGAAAGACCCCCGTTATGTAAATTTAAAATTGACTCATTTGGAGCAACAATCAGTCTTAATTTATTCAATGAATCTTAATTGACTTTATATACATGCTTATTTTAAATCAAGTATCCAATTTTAATTATTAGAATGATATTAAGCTCATCAAATGCACCTTTTATAAATATTATGGAAAATAATGCACATTCCACCATTTTTCTTAGAAGTAATCAATCAATTTTGTTATAAATAAGGCAAGTAAAGTCTTTAACCTTTAAAATGAATATTGATGAAAATAATCAGAATTCTGTTATCAACTTTCGTTTTATAATATTATATCGTTTTAATAATAACTTTAATCTTAAATCAACTTCCTAAATAAATATTACGGTACTGCGTTGTTTTTGTCACCTTTCTACTTTTATATCTATTAATTTTATTTCTAATTCAGTAATCGCAATTATGTTATTATAAATTACGTAATTATTTTTACAATTGTATAAGAAATAAATTTAGGGATACGACGATCGTATGTAGATATCTCGTAGCAGATTTTATTTTATTTTCAAATGTTTATTCATTTGTATTTGTAGCTAGAAGATGAACTCGTGTGATTAATTTAACTGTTTAAAAATCTTCACAATTTGTTTTACATACTCCATCTCGACACAAAAATGAAATCTGAAAATTTAAATAATATTTTACGATTTACATATTTAAGATAATATAAGAAATATGTGAAGCCAAATAAATTGCGTTTTTAAATTAATAAGTTATATTATACTTTGTAAGTATACGCTTTCTATTAATTTACTATTTGAGAAAAAGTCATACTAAATTAAAAATGTCTTCGAATCTTTAAATTAGAAAAAACTATATTTCATCGTACCACAAATGGAATGTTTTTTATCTATGTCCAGATAATTTATTTCGAAAGAACAGTTCTCATTTTATTTCTAATATTCAGTGACGTAGAAAAATAAACAAACTTATTTTACTTAAGTGCACAATATTTTATCTGAATTATATATAACTGATTTTATGTTAAAAAATGTAAACATTATATACATTTCCCTAAACAAAGCTGTAAACATATTGATTAACTCTATTATTTGTTAAGTTTCAAGTTATATAAAAAATACATACATAAGATAATATCGCACTGAAAAAATTGTAGGAACGATAGATAAGATACTTTATTGTTTAGCTCATATTATGTCTTAAATTTAAAATCTTTTAAATGAAAATTTTTAAAAAAGTGTCATTAATTATTTTTTAGGTTTTACATAAAATAGTTTTTTGGGTTTGTTTATTATATTTTATACACAATAAATATTTTTTTCGTATTCGGTTAACAGTCATAAATTATACTTCATTGTTCATATCGAAGCATTTTTTCATTTTGTTTAGTCCCGCTTAATATTATTTTACTAAGAATATTTGTCATTTGGTCACACCGATGGCGTGTTAACAAGCCAGATTATTTGTTAGTATAATTTAATGTGCCACCATAAATTCAATTCCTTCGGTACTATACCAAAAAAGTTTTTACAGTTCAATTTTGACATTTTCATATATGTATATATATTTATACTTAACTTTTAATACTTCAACATTTGTTATTTTTTTAAAACCATATCCGTTCTAAAACAAAGTTTATGGATCTCAATTATGTAAAGATTTTTTACAAGTAATAATTGTCAGTTATCAGCTCAACTAATTTTGTTCATATCCTAATTTCAAATGCGAATAAAGAAATTTGTGCAATTTTCTCCAGACATTCAAACCCTAGAACTCTCGGGTCGTGAGTTTTGTGCACTGTCCACTCACCTACAATGGCAATAATTTTGATTACATAGTTAATATTTTTTTCCATTTATTTGTATTAATTTTCAATACCATATTTTGAAACTGTGGTGGCAATGAATAACTTAAAATTAAATAAATGTAACAGTTTATTTAGATTAAAATTTAATTAAATTAAAAAAAATATATCTACAATATATAAATGTATAAAGTATAAGTAAAAACTGTGTTTTAGAACTTCAACATAAGATATTATATGAATGAAAATAAATTCATATCATTTCGACCCAGTTCAGTCCACTGAATAATGAAAGACTAAGAAAACGCAATCGCATTAATTACAACCGCTTTTACTTAATTCTATTGTCATAGTTTCATAGTATCACTACAAACATAAAAATAGCAGGTGTTGATAATTTTTTACGATACTACACTGTCTATTGTACGGTAAGAGCTTTATTGGAGGGGAGAACCGTGGATGAAGGCGGAGAAACGGGGTGGTTTGAAGGGTTGGCTCTTCCATTTCACCGATGGTAAAATTAATAACGTCCCTGAAAAAAATATTACATGGCGGAAAAATGGAAGGAGAAGGAGATGCGCACTGTAACCAAGTTACGGGAGAAATATTGTCGCTTTGAATGAACTCCAAAAGTACGCGCTTTTAATACGTGTGCATTCTGTTTAAATCTTTTTTTATATTTCATTGCAAACTATTTTTAATAGTTTTTCAACTTAATAATTTTATAAGTATGACTAAAATGTCTTTAAATCACCTTGGTAAAATAGGTGTAGAAAACGTACTTTTTTGCATTATATCATTTTTTGGCGAAAGAATTTGATGTTGTCTTTGATGATCCACATACCAAAACACATGAAAATGATAAGAAAATTAAACCGTCACCAATGATATGTATTGAAAATGATAAAATTACTGGTTTAATGAATGTACTACCATTTTAATTAGTTTAATTGTATTTTTAAAATATTTATTATTGATAATTAAAAACAAAAATTCTTTAGAGAAATTCTTATTGCAATAATATGATTGTTAAAAATGCTAAAATTTTAAAATGTTAAAAATACGCTCACGCTGGCTATTGTTTCCGAATTTTTAAATTTTCTTTTAAATATAGTTTAAAACAATAATGCAATTCTGCATACATATTTTTATAAAGTACATTTAAAAATCAATACTTCATTTAGACTATTTTGTAGCTTTCATGAATAAAATTAATTATATGTATTTATAAAACAAATACATGAATATAAAATTCAACTTACTATTTAGCATACGTATTATTTATTGAAAGTTTCAATTGGTATTTAGAGAGCATAGCTGGTTCTAACAATGTGTTCCATTAGCTTTAATAAACTGAAGTTACTAGAAATAGTTCATTATTTTTTTCTGTCTATTCTGACTTTTTGTCGCATGTTAGAACTTTCACGTATACGTTGGAAAAAATTCTTTTGAAAAGTTTCTTCGTGCGGTAAAGTAACATAACGATTGAATGGTATATCTTTAGAATCTTTAGCAAAAATGTTTCTTACTCTATAATAGTAATAAATTTAATTGCATAGTAAGATAGTGTGATTTATATACGTTCATTATATTTATTATAAGAAAAAAAATAGTTTAAACATGTGTATTAATAAAATAATCATACAATGGAAACGTTTTTACGTGGGACATAATTATCGAACACACTCTACTGATGTATTTCTCAAACAAAGCAATCTCCAATACGGTAAAAAGGAAATTATACCGGATAAATAATGTCCAGTACTTACAGACTTACACACATTTGTTAAATATATATATTTGCAAATGGATGACTGAAAATAATCAATAGAATACTTATAATTTCACTGATGATGATTGAAGCTACGATTTATTTGGATCTATGACTCACTAGACAGCTACTCTCTACAATTTTCTGCATTTTTGCACTTTTCATCATATTATTTACTTATAAAATTTATCTTTAAAATATCTTATTGCTGAATACTTTCGTGATTTTTTAACTCATAAGATTATCACAACTAACTGTTAAAAATCATAGGTTTTACGATCACTGTATTTATTTCTAATTTAGATATAATTGAAATTGATTGTTTAACTATATTGTTTTAAGAATATTTTGAAGTGTTTAATTTAAAAAATCAGTTTATTTATTAAAGTATATTTGATTTAATTATTTAACAGCCATAAAACTACGACAACCTGAAATTCAAAAAATACCCCTATCGAGTTTGTAAAAGAGCTTTGACACTGGACAGCGTAAAACGGTAAATAAAAAAATAGCAAATTATTCACAAATAGCGTGTGTCTAATATGTATTGAATATTTTTTTTAATTTACAAAATTATTTACATGAATTATCACAGATATATTTTACATTTACTTATAACCACAATTTATATGAAATATCATTTCATATAATCATCAACAGTACATTAATTCGGTAAAATATTTTCAGTATTTTAAGATTTCTGAATACACAGTTTTTATTTTCTGTTGTTCTGTTCTTAAAGTTAATAATATCAATGAAGTTTGACTTAACTCATTATTTTAATATGTTTTTCTTATTTCTAGAATATTTCTATCATTGTAAACTTTAAAAACTTTTCAATTAAAAATATAACATCAATCTACAACTGAATCACTCCTTCAAAAATTTTACTCTAGATATGTGCTCCATTATTTTGACAGCTTTTGATTTGATTCATTTAATGAATTTATATTACTTCTCGCAGTCATATAAATCAAAATACCTAATAATAAATATATTTGACTTCAGTAAACATCATATTTTAAAATACATACTTTATTGTACGATGTCGTTTATGGCAGTGAAAAAACTTCTAAAACAAGACATGTTATTACAAATAAACAGATGTATAGATTTTCACGACTGATATATTTAAGTATTATTTTGAATATTCTTAAAAATATAAATTTTATCATAAAACATTTCTATGGTACTCATATGTGTTTGATTTTTGTTGAAATTCATTTTATCTACTATCAACTCTGAGCAGAAACCCGTTATATTGAAACAATACTCGTATAATCACACGCGTTGACTTTTTAATAGAATAAACTATATACTTCATATTGATTAATATGATATGAGTTTAATGACTTTGTCCATCTGGTGGTTTATGGTTTTAGACATGTTTAACTTTTAGCAAATATTTAAGTAGAAAAGTTTGTTCAGTTTATAATTTATTCTACAATACACTAATTAGTTTTTATTTGAAAAACGTTCGTTTATTAATTGATTTGTTTCTAATATTTTTTATAAAGACTTAACATTAAATCGGAACATTAAATTTTTAATTTTTCACTACTTTGTTCTGCAGTAAAATACAGTTGAGTAATTCTTATAATTACATATTACCCGCGTTTAGGTAAAAGAGATTAACCCTCACAGAAAAAAATTCGTAGGAAGCACAATAAACGTTTTTTGATAATTTTTCGTCAAAGCCACATTTACACATACTTGAAGTACATGATGACCAAAAATTGGTCTTTAATTTTTCTGATGTGATAATTAAACAAGTTATTAAAGGAAAATCGTAAAAAATGAAGGTTAATACTTTTTTTCCACATAAACTTTGTATGCTGCAAGCTTGATTTCAATAATAATTCAGCATTTTCAGCTTAATTCCTTTTGACGGAACGTGTATTTAGTTGTGTATATTGTGATACTCAAATAAAAGCACTTTTAAAAAAACTGACGATTAAGACCTTTTGCCTAAAAATGGTTGATATAAAATGTAACTATTTTTTAAATAGATTTACTTTATTAAGCTTCAACCTGATTTTGCATTTGCTCAAATATAAAGGCTCTGTAAGAAAATGTAATTATTATTTATTTAACTTCTATTTTACTGTACTTTTGTTGCAGTCTCATATAGGTTTCATAATACGTTTGATCGTCCGCTATTCTTAGATAGCAATAAATCATTAAATCACTGAGATTGTACGCTTATATGTATTTGTTTTTAATCTTATACACTAAATGCAAGGCACCACATCTAAGCTTGGCCATCCATACGTGTCACGTATCCGACCAGATTTTATAGACATCACGTCGCCACATGCCATTATTGGAAACGAGGCCAAAGATTTTTATATAGTTTTTGCTGATATACTCGTACCGACCGCCGTACTATTTTAAGCCCACATAATAATTTCTTTTACTTCTTTTAATAAAAATATACTATTTCAGGTGAAGTAAAAACTGTTATTAAATTACTTCATAGCGCACTGCATTTATTTTAATAGTCTTAGATATGACAGTGTTTTAAGTAACGCTCCGCATGCTTTTCAATTTCAATGGATTAATTACACTGCAGGAAACAGATAATAATTTTGAAATAGATAGCAAGTCAGTAATATTAAACCAGCAGAAAATTTAAATTATATCTTTTATTATTAATTATTTAAATTTAGGCACACTTTTTTGTACCATACATGAAATGTATTTGTAATGTTCTTATCATTCTTTAAGCATAACCGAAATCGGCCATAATGTGATAATAGCTTTGACAGTAATAATTGAAGCGTCTAATTACAAAAAGCGATATAAGTACATTTGGTTGATATCGAGAAAAAAATACGATCCCATTCTATGCACAATGTTGTACTAATTGTGAACATTTTATGCTGCAAAACCTAATATAAACTTATGAAAAAAATAAAAAATGAAATGTTCTTGCATTACAATATTTCAAATTTGGTTTATTCCGCGTGAGTTTAGATATTTATTTTATTTTAAAGATTATTGATTGATCAATGCCGTTATTTTATTGTAATTTAAACATAGAGTACAATCAAAATAAAGAATTTTACCATATAACAAAATATGATCTTGAAATATATAAACATTATTTTCCGACAATATTAAAATGTGCTTACATCGCTTTTTGTAACTAAACGCTTCAATTATAAGTTCATTCACAATTATCACCATAAAAATTCACGTTCCTGTTCCAAATATGTATGAAAAAAACTGTGCAATAATTTTCACCAGTTATGGGGTTTTAAAATGCTCTATTTGTTCACATTCGAGGATGATAAGATGAGATATGCATTGATTTATTATTATATGGCAATAGAGTTGCATAATATC
>JAPMAG010002373.1:0-11198 GCA_036584685.1 Rhyacophila sp. Rhy_31_5
GATGTGCACCCCTAGATATTTAAAGCTATCAACCCTTTACAATATTACGATTAAAATAATAATACTGGCATGTAGAAAATGTAAAAAAATAGAAAATAGTAAAATACACACAAAAATTAAAACGCAATGATTTCGACAACTTAAAAAATGACTAAAATTTTACTATGCCTTTAAAGCTACTTTATACTGGCATTAAAATTTTACCTTTTATCACATTTCAGAAGTTATAAAAGAATTTAGAAGCTATTGTAATAAGAAAATAACCATATTTTAAACTATTTTTTTATATACGTCGTTATAATTACAACTAAGCCTGTAATAAAATTATACGTCGAAGTTATATTATTTGGTCGTATTATACAGTTTACTGTTGAAGTTTTTGAACTGCCTGTCGTTAATTTCCACCTGCTCAAAAATAAATTGGAGACAATAAAACATTTTGTGACGAAAAAAATATGTTCTCACTTTTAACATTTCAAGAATGACAAATATTTATTTATAATTAATGTTCTATGATTGTTCCGAGATGGAGCATATGGGATTTTTATAGTGTGAATATTTTATAAAGCACTATTTTTTTAAGAGAAATAGTTATAATTAGCTAGAACATTTTGAATATGTGAATGAATGAAATATATGATAATATATGCGATAAGATACGTGGACTTGAATCCGGTACCCCCGTTTGCTAAACACCATATTCATAAGCCACCATTTTGTTTATTTTGATAATGAAATATTTATATTTCTAGAATAATGTTGAGCACCATAGTGTAAATAACTTTGACCGTGACGTATGAGGATATTAATAGAAAATCAGGTTGTATTTTGATTTATTTCCATTCAAAAAAAATATATTTTTATGTACAATAAATACTTTCTGAAAATCGAAGAAAAAAATTGAGAAAGCTTTCCACTATTCAATTTGATTTGATTTATTGTGTATCAAGGATAATAAACATACGGTCCTAAAGAGCTAGTAATGCGGTTTTGCGTAATCGTAAATACTTAGGTTAATAATAAATATTACTTTAATAAACTTACAACTCTAGATAAAAAGAAAATATCATGCGCTGGCTAACAAAGATTTTCAAATATTCCACTAGCTTTATTGTTTGTCATTTTTTCAATATTGTAACATAGCTATATATAATAATTGTACTTTAATTATATCAATTATTATAAACTTATCCAGTTTTTATTACTTATTTGTGTTAAGTATATTATATACTTATGTGTGGCCGAAAACAA
This sequence comes from Rhyacophila sp. Rhy_31_5, assembly GCA_036584685.1. Taxonomy (NCBI): domain Eukaryota; kingdom Metazoa; phylum Arthropoda; class Insecta; order Trichoptera; family Rhyacophilidae; genus Rhyacophila; species Rhyacophila sp. Rhy_31_5. The sequence continues at coordinate 1,252 of JAPMAG010002373.1, forward strand.
TTTTCCTTCACACAATTTGGCCCGGAAAAATCGTAAGTCTGTCTTTGTTGTGTGCAATTCGCTAAATCTTACGTGTGATGATAATACGTATATTACACATCACGTATACTAAAATTCAAATAATTTACTAACGAATATTATATCATATTAACGGTACAACTCTTCCAACTACGCCACGAGAACATCAAAACTTGCCTATATAATATCTACAATCGAATCAAATTTACGACTTTTACTGTTTGGCAGATAAACAACATAAAAATGACTAAACAAGTGAAAAAACAAAACTAATACACGTGTGTGATTATGATGGATACCGTTCTAAGATACTAAGCTGCCTATAGAAACCGCGAACCCCGCCCAGTTCTCATTTTGATTTACTTGTAAAACGTGTGATACACGGAAACTGATTGAAACTTTCTCGAGAGTATAAACTATTTTAATACTTATGAATAATCCACGTCCTATATTATGCACTACCAAGCGAGTCGTTCATTTCTTCCCACTTACGCATCTGCTATCGGGTTTTTTTATAGATGCATTGATTTTAATATCCTTTTCTGAGTATCTCATGCAAACATGCTTTAAGTAATTTATTAATTATGTGCACAGTATTTAGAATGCATCTTCCTTTGATATTCTCACTTCGTGCAATCATGAAGATAAAACAGCACGTATTGTATAATAATATGAGTAATTCAAATTTTAGTTAAAATTACAATGTTGCTCAACATGAATATGAGTATTCTTTATTTTGAATCTAACATAGTTGAAAAATCAGTAGCCAATAAATCATGTATTAATATTTATAAGAACAAGTCTAAATTATACAAAATTTATATTTTGAAAATGAATATACGAGTACGTACCAGTGGTGTTACTATTTTTTTTTAGATTATGCAAACTACATTTTTGCGCAGAATAAGTATCACGTTCATTTTTATCTTTTTTATATTTGACATTTCACGTGCCTACCATTAAATTTACAGGACTCAATACTTATAGTGAACGGTGGAATTGGAATCACTACATACCGTAAGTCACAAAATTTATCTTCGAAAAAAACGAAAGAGTTGTGGAAATTAAGTAAATCAGTAAAAAAAACATAAAAATCAAGGCATCATCAAAATTGTATAGTATGTATACTGATCGTGTCAATTTTCTTATCAAAATAGCAGATTATCAATTTGTAAAAACCATATATTTATTTCGTATTCGTTTTTATTGTAACACCTCATGTAAAAATTATACAAGGGTTTCTTTCTAGGCAATGGTAAATTTGGTATATTCGTTACATATTGAAGCTACAAAGATTGAAGGCTTCTTGTCTAGCTGACCCCTTACACTTTGAATGATTTCGCTATAAGGTAGCTACACTACTGGAAATAACTCGGATTCTCCATGTATTTTTATGTGAGCTAATTTCAAAATAATATTTATACTTTAATACGTATTAATAATTTTGAAAAGATTTCTATACATACGAGTATTATAAACCACAAAAAATGTTTCTTAAAATCCAGATCAGTATTGTGAATGTTACAACATATTCGACCTAGTAGACGAAATTATTTTTGATAAACAAAATTAAAATCTGTAAAAATAAGCAGTATATACTCGTATGTATTATTGTTTTTATACAATTGTTTATCAACAAGGATTGACAATAAATGAAATATACTAAAAGTGTCACTCTAATATTTGCTGAAGTATTTAAAATTATCGAATGAATGAAGTCAAATCTGTGGGATATAAAATAGTTCATTGAACATGATCAATATAAAAATGACGCACAATAAGATTTTTGAATTGTACTCATTTCAAGACTATACATTATTCGCTATGATGGCTAATCGAGTGTACACAAAAAAATAATCGACAATAACCGACGTCCGGTATCTAACCATACAAATATTTTCGTATTGTGTAATTTAGCGAAATAGGATACCGAGGTGCACGCAAATCAAAAAAGGTAGAAAACCGCTGGCATAGCAAACACAGTTTCTATCTGCTATGGTATTATGAGACAGAAATGTTTCTTATAAATTTTATTAAAAATATTTTATTTGAAATCAGTTCTTAAGTATGATTGTTTAGTTTTATCCTTATCGATGTTAAGTCTATTGTTGTTCAGCTCGTTTGGCATTAATTTATTTAGCCTATATGCTAAATTATTTGTAATGGCAATTTTTTTATTACACAATAACTCTTCTAGTTTGTGTTGATATATTGGTGTCGTCGGGATTGATATCTGACCGAAATTGACGATGTATAAATATCAAACAGGTTTGGAAGTCGTGCGTTACGCCTGACATTATTATCCGTTAATTATTGTTGCGTATTTTAATATAAAACTAAAACGACTTGGCCTGAAATAATGTTTAGTATTACGCAGATTATTTTTTGTGCCCGTATCTAAACGGATGTATTTTTTCCTAGCGTACAAATTCAATTAGGAAATATCAATTGAATTACGAGTACATACATTTATATATGAATGACATTTGGCAAAAAACTAATGTTGGGTATTTGATACATAAAATCTAAATAAAACGTCATTGATATTTTTTTAGTAATACAAAAGTAATTAATGTGTCATTAGCATAAATAACAGAATATATTGTTATGAAATATTTAAAAAAATATATCATTACATTTACGAGTAAAACTTAATTGAATCAATAATACTACTTCAGCTACAAAAATAAGTTTATTATACTTTGAATTAAAGTTTTAAAAATATAAATTCATCAAAGCAATATTATTTTTTTCGGCATTAGTCATCATAGTTTTTTTCTATCTAAGGTAGCTCAGTAGATAATTATTTAATTATGAGGCTGTAGGTCACATGGTTATTCCCGTAATTGAAATTTTAACGTTTTGTGTATTTACAACATACAGCCAAATAGTATATTTAATATTAATTAATTAACATGGATTCCTCAAACAAAATGTTAGGAGTGTTTTATTCAATGAAAATAATACTTTTATACGAATATGGTAAAAAAATATTGTACATTTTTAACACTGTGGCGCTACGTTATCAAACAAATATGACATGAAAATATTATTTGAAGTTTTTTAAAAACATATTCAATCACTAGAATAAAATAAGAGTAAATTAACCGTTAATTATAATGAATATACGAGTATATTGGTCGAATTTTAAAGTATTTTTAATATTGATTGAAATGTTGATTATCAGTCATGTTTAAATACGAGCATGTGCACACAACAGTCTCAATATAATAGAACAGAAAGATTAATACATAATATTATTTATATTTACAGAGTAAATCTATAAATTTAAATATTGCAAAAGCATATGTTACTAATTTGTTATTTCATCTGTTACAAAACGAAAATAAGCCGTTCTTAATAATCGATTCCAATAAATTTCTTTGTTGTGATTCAATGGTCATAATAAATCTTTTGAAATAAAAGCTGTTTCTTGGCATGTAAATAGTAGCCATGTTCTAAACTGAAAACCAGTGGTCGTTTGAAAAAAAACCTGATTAGCATAACGACTCGTACAACTAGCTAAAGGTCGTAACTAATAAAACATATGCATGAGATTTTTTAAATAATCATACATAAATTTCACTTGGCAATAGTCTCGATACTATTTATAAATTATAATAACTTTTGACATATATGGTTACGATGTTTCTGCGGGGTATAATTAATCGATACAGTCAATTCGGTCAGCGAATTATCTCGACCAGTTGATAGTAAATTACCTCCAGTTATATTTTTACATCTATATAATAATAATGACTCCATTGTCCATGGTAAAAGAATATTATAAAAAATAGAAAGCTTACTCGACACGTCTGGAGATAAATCCGAGCCACGATCGACAATGCACTTCTCTCTCTTGTAAAAACTTTGGCATAAGACATCTTACAAGATGTGACTGCATTTTAAAGCAAAATTCATGAAAATAGTTTTGATAATATCTTGTAGAAAACAAAGTATTTGTATTAACTATTAGTTTAAAATTGAGACTAAACTAATATAAATTAGATTCCTAGGTAGTGAACATCCATAGTGTTAATGTTGCCGATATGGTACGAGTACCTAAATATTTTCAGAATTACTTCAAATCTACCTACATCTTCTACAAATCTAACTCTCTTATCTCCTTTTATTGTTTTACATGCAGCTTTTCTACATCTCTCATGATATTATTTACCATATCTTCCAATACCACTCTAGAAAAAGAGAATGTATATGGTTAAGTTAGCCAACAGCTTTTAAAGGCACTTAATCAAGTAACTTGCTGATTTTAGTTTCTTTATTGCTCAGTATTGATGCAAGTGACAAATCTCTAGTTTTCTTGCGAGTATTTTAGCATCGAATGTTTAAATCGTGTTCTGTTTTTTCATGCACTGGTTTAAATATATTTACAACTCATTATGATACAATTATAAAAAAAAACAAATAATTATTTCATATTTTATCCGATAGTTGATGTAAAATAACATTTTGACAGACTTTAAAGTATTTAGTAAAATATTTAATGCTTACGGAATACTAAACAACACTTTTTTTTAAATATTTATGACAACATATAGATTATATGTGCATTTTTTGTTTTGTAATACTTTTAATATGCAATGAATATAATACTCATATATTCTATTCAAAGAATGATTTAGCGATCACATCTGGTGAAATGTTTGCACAGCATTCACTTTCCCATATATCTTTCAAACAAGAGCAACCATTTATGATTAAAGAACTACTTTATTATTTATTGCAGTGTTTCAATTTTCGCTACTGCATTTCATTTTGAAATTCTTAATGTCATATATTTAACTCTTTGATTTAAGATAGCGCAACGAATTGTTTCAAATACAATCCGCATTATCTACTTATTGCTTTTTATATCTTATATTTCACTTAGCTACCTGTCTACGTAAGTGTCCGTGTGGAACAAAATATTTTTTTCGACATTAAGTACATGACAGATTTTTTATGAGTCATGACGCATGTTTTATAAAATTATTCCAACGTACGACTTCGATTGAGCGTAGTAATGATGAAATCATCAGCCCACAATTTAAAAAAATGTTATCATATTTGACATAAATACATATAGCGCGTTGTTTTACGCTCTGCAGAAATCAGTTAATATGTATTTTTACGAAAAAGCTCAATAAATGCGTTAAAAAAGTTTTACCGATCACAGAATACGGTGTTTTTCATTTATACGAAATGACCATGCATTTGTGAAATTAAAATAGTAAAGAACCTTTTTACAAAAAACAGCACAGTCTACGAGATTTGTGGATTCGAATAACAACACTCAACACATTTATTATATACTGTGTTTGTGGCTTAAGTGAACTACCTGCCCACTTACTGGCATCTCTACGCTAAATTAAAACGTTTCTGTCATTTATTCTAGGTGAACGAAATATTAAAAATTATTATTTCAAAATAAAATCAAATGTTTACTTCAGTAAAAACGTAACTGTATAAATAATTTTATCAAGTCTTAACCCAATAACTTCCAGTAGTCATCTATACTCCTCTATTTTTTGAGCGTCCTTATTGATATATCTACAGTGTGCATAGTTTATCACACTCATATGAAAGTAAGGGATACCGCGATAAAGCGTTTCAACACAATTTTCTTAACTGAAGAGTAATGCTTTCTATTTAATTTAATTCCCGTATAGACATATTGTAGAATTAGATTTAATTTACCTTTAATAGTAAGCTTTTCTTTATATTAAAACTCTTGTAGTAAGAATATTAATATACTAGCATTTGCATACACGATTGCTGCAAAAAGTTTGTTCAATAAATTTGATTTAACTAAGTAAGTATATTTCAGTACTCTTTTTTCTACATTCTTGTAAATATCGGTAAACTTTTTTGTATCAGATATTTTTTAAAAGGTGCGAAATTATAACAACAATATTGACCTTTTTTTACAATTGGAGAAATATCGGTTTGATATAGTTTTGTTTCATATTTTAAAAATATTTTTGTTTATTAATATTTACTAATATGAAATATTTTAATATATTAGTTTTTTTTTAATAATATAAAAAACTAATGCAGTTCAACTTTAAGTAACTAGAAATATTTGAATAATTATTACCAAACTTGACCCAGATTTTGTGAAGACCAAAAATCACCGCTGCCTTGTACGTTTGAACCACTGTCATGATATTAAAAAGTGACATTCAGTTGTTTTTTTGTATTTTATTTTTTGTTTACCCTTTAATAAAGCATTTACAATGTCTATGAGTATGACAGGTCTCCGGTTCAGTAAAGTCGCTCTTCTAGTGCTTTTTATTGTGAACCGGTTATCTGCTATTCGTAAGTGGCGTACATTACCGACTTTCAATTCTTACTAGATTTTTTAATTTTTTTTATATATCGTTTCCGTAACGTTAAGTTACAAAAAGATTCAGTTATCGTTGTTTTTATCACTTACTTTCATAGAAAAATCAGTGCTAACATATGTATGAGTACATATATTTAAAAATGATTACGTTTACAATATTAATATTTTTTTATGATATATTTCACGTAAGAGATTAATAATCAACGTATCCGCTTTTAAACTTGTAGATTGCCGGTTCAAATCTCATTACTGACGAGCATGCTGTACTTAGTATAACAACCGTAACTGAGTGAGTTACAATAGAATAAAAAATACTGTAAAAGTATATTATCCGTACTGAAGTGGAGATAGACAGTATCGATGTAACTTTACTTGCAAATAACCGCACGATACTTTGAATATTTCTAAAACTCAAGTAATTGAGAATATAAATAAAAACAGTGCAGAATCAAATTAGGAGGGGAAAAAATAGATACACTCTTCATCAATACGATATGTACGGGTACGTATTCTTTATTTTGCTATGTTCTGAATACACCTATGTCTCAATACAAATAGAGTCACGGCTTTAACATTTTCTACTTTCATAGAACATGTTTTCACTTCAAAAACTTCTTAGAGAAAAAGTTAAGTTTCTTAAATGTCTTCCAGCACCTGTCGCTTTTTATTGTTTTCATTACACACATATATATGCTTTAATCCTGTAATTATACAAAAATCCTTATTATATTATGCACTAAATTGCATAATTTGGTTAAATAATTGCATCCTTATTCTCAATTATTCATCCATAAACGTCCCACCTGGTTAATATTCTTTATACGCCAGTGGTATTAGAGTCGTACACGCTCCAAGTTTTTTTTTTGTTTTTTGGTACCTATAAACGTTACAACATGATTAATCGATAGATTTATAACATAATGCGACAATGATAGAGGAATTATAGTTGTGCCGCACGGGAGTTATTTCAAGCACCGAAACAAAACAGATTTGAGGACAAACCAACACAACTTTCAATATTTAATTTGAAAACTCGGTTGTAATTTGTCATATTATTTTTTGCCAATGCCACATAATTCAATACAATACTGAACCAAATATTCATATAATTTAAATATTTGAATGAATTTTATAATTGAAAATGTAGGCTGTAAAAGTTTCAAAGTTAATTCCGATATATTTTTATATAGTATGTAGATAGAAAAATAATCAGTTCATTTTAAGTAAGTTGGCATTCATTTTGATACACATCATATGCTTCAAATAGCCAACTTATTTGTAGTGGTACCAATACATTTATCATATACGCGTTAATAATAAATCTGTTTTAAAATAAAGGGATTTTGCAAAACTCGATACGTTTTGCCTACCACAAACAAAATACTTCGCAGTATGGTGTGCATTTAAATGTGTATTATTGCGTCTATATGAAATATTATTTTTAAATTAACTTTTTAAAGTACTATAATCATTCAAATGCGTTTTGGAATAAGGTTTTCAGCAAGCCTATTATAAGAAACGCCCACGTTTAATAAATGTAAGATATCATTATTTCATGTTTTATTTTTGCTAAAAAAAAGTCATAGCATACCGGATTGCGCCAGAAGAAAACCTTTTTTTAAAGAAAAGGTTAAGAGCCTCAGGGTAGTTTTCTAATTAATTTCGTTAAAAAACTACACACATATTAGAGTTGACAAATTATAATTTGACCGTGACGTCACCTTCGGCTTATGGATGCGCACGGTTGTAAAAATATCGTATTAGCTATTTCAAGCAAAGACCATACAAAATAGAGTCCTGTGTATCTACGCATTTCGTATCATTTAACCCGGATCTAAATGACCTATTATCAATGCTAATTTAAAGTGAGGTTTTGATAAACGTAAAGTTTAACAATAACCTTATTTTTATATGACTGAGACTCGAACTCTTCCGAACATTGCCGATCACGCGTGACGTCACGGTAAAATTATAAACTGTCAACTCTAATATCGTTTCATCTATTCAACTATGATAACTTTAATCAAAGATATCGTTGTATTATGTTTATTTTATGCATATATAAGATATACGAGTATTTTATTGCTTGGTGCTTCACGTACATTTTCATTTTACACTTCACTTTTTAAAAACGAATTTTGAGCGGACGCATATACGCGTCCATACTCCTGGACAGGCTAAAGAATCTAATGAAATGCATTATTTTATTATCGTAGGGTTTATTGACAGCTTGTTTGTTAGGATTATTGGAGCTGGTCAAAAGCATCACAACTGATGAGACTTCGCGATTCATTGGCTCAAAAGCCTTTTCGAGATTTCCTCGTGAGAACATTCCTGTTATTTACACATATTGAACTTGAGGTATATGTCATTTCTTTTATTTTACCACCTTCTCTTAAACATAGCTTATGGATCTTCAAGATCGTGAGTAGGTTGTCTTATTTTTTATGACTAGTAATTGTTAATTATTATCTCAGCCTTTGTACGGAGTATGGGTGCATAAACGCATCCATACTTCTGAACAGGTTAACAAAGTAAAGACTTTTTTTATTTAATATAGTTTTTTTATCAGACCATTGTGTTAATTCCACACGTCTAAAAATTATGTTTTTGCCATCATTATTAGTATTATACTATATATCTTTTTTATTAATTGTATCAAAAACATTTTTACACACACGTCTATGCAATACAAAGGCAGTAAGTTATAATCATAGACACGATTTTAGCTCACAGTTTTAAAATGGTTTCATTAAATTCATTAGTATGACACCCGAGAATTGACGTGGTCCGGTTCTTTTCTGATTAAATATAACAGTGCCAAATAAATTAACACACTTGGCACTTTGCGTTATAGAACAACGCAAGAAAGTTGAAAGATGGACGAGTTTTATTACTTCATTTTAACAAATATAACTGAACGTGGTTATAAAAAATTTCAAATAAAAATCACAATCAATTCACTAATATCTATTTTACTTTTCAATGTTGGCATATAAAGCTGTTTTATTGCTCTTCATAAAAACTATTGCATTCCGCTTTACGCATATATTCTACAATAATAATTAAACGCTCTAAATCACTATATTAACTCCACTGTATTACTGACATTAATCATTTCTTTTATTTTATAAATGTAATACGAGTATCAATTATTTCATAAAATTTATTACATTACTTTTATATCACTTTTACTTATGATAAGTTTATTTTGAAAATTTCACAATGCTTGTTATACTCGGACATGTTAATTATTCAAGTCAGTGGTTAAAAAAATATATACCCTAATGCATAGTTTTCTAAACTTTTTTTTTATGTCCCAGTATTTTTTCAATTTTAAATAGGCCACTGTTTAATACCAGATACATCGCTTAATGTATTAAAAATGAAATAAAGACACGAAAAAAGGAATTCTGGGAAAAACTAAATAGAACACGCACTCACATGTTTGAGAGATGAATCTAAATCATTTGATTTTGATAAAAAATGTAGGAAAGTGCATCGTGGATTACGTATGTGTAGTGAATATGTCGCCCTCGTAGGTGAGTGGATAGTGCATCCGACTCACGAGCCAAGGGTCTAG
>JAPMAG010002375.1:0-11196 GCA_036584685.1 Rhyacophila sp. Rhy_31_5
TTGTTAAAATGGCAGCACTACACGAAAACCATGGCAACGACAATAATAGACTGTAAGGTAAAGTAGGATAGCATTACTTACGAGTATCAAGCCAAATTTGGATATTAATGATCTGTAACAAGTCGAGAAAAAGACATAGAAAGGAAAAATTCTATATTAAAATTTTGCGTTAAATGTGTGTGTGGAAACGTTCACATTTTGATATTCTCGTATTAAGAGTAGAACCCTTCGGCTAAATCAATATTGAAGTGAAATTCGTCCAAGCTTAGCATTGTCAAACAATAACGTTGCCTTTGAGATGACAGAAATTGATTATAATTTACAGTAAACCCCCCTATAGCGTACCCCCTTATAGAGAATTTTCTATAGCGTTTGCGGCAGTTCCTCCTATGGCGTAGTTTTTTTACAAAACGTAAACGTTAAATTACATGTATGTAATTAAACAAGGAGACTATGTTAAGAAATAAATCGCCACTTTTCCAAAATTTTCGTTTTTTTGTAGGCTAAGTACTTATCGGACCGCCTTCGTATATGTGTATATATTAACATTTTTTTTTAAATCTTCAATTTTCAAATTCCTATAGCTAAGTCCCAATTTTTTACGCTATAGGGGGGTTGACTGTATTCTGAATAATGTGGTGTTTTATATAATGCTATGATATTGGACGCTTTTTCAGGAAAGACGTGAATATAATTTTTGTAGCTATCTGTGAAAATAATATATAGAAAAAGACTAGAATGTGAAATCTTTAACAAAACACTTTTTTGCAAAGGCTTTCCACCAAGGAATGACAGTGGAGAAAATTAGTTACAAAGAATGGAGTTTACCGTATAAAATTGAAAAATATTAAAACTCCACAAGGAAGGCTGCATTTTCGAATAGATACCCCTCCTCCCACAAATATTTTACTTAAATGAACCAATACGAAATAAAAGAACATAAAATAAAGTGATTGATTAAACTGTACAAATAAAACGTATCATTTACATAGAAATAATAATCAAGACTTGAGCAATGGCTTCTATGTTTCCTGCATAATTGTAATTATTTACAAGACGGTGAATTTTTATAAATGGAAACAAACAAAGATACTAGAAAACTTTTAAATTGTATCAAAAATACAAAACAATTTGGGATATTTACATATATAATAAATGTAATAACAAAATTATATTCAATAGCTACTCCCTCGATCTACTGGTCTCGATGAATTAAAGGAACAAGATTTTCATATTAAAATAACATTTTAATACGATTAACAGGCGATCGACTGAAATAAATTATTTAAACGTATTCAATAAAAAATGTTGAATCTGTTTCAATACTTCCACGAATCTGGAGGTAAAATTGTATGTAAATAGAAATGGACCCGAAAAAGGTTTTTGATTTTAAACACTTACAGTTGAAAAAAGAAATTTTCTTGTAACTATACCGGAGGCCTATTAAGAAATACTGTCAAACGTTTTACGTGGAGAGAATAATTATGCAGGAGAAAGCTTTGAGCTTCTACACGTGTAACGCATAATATTGTAAGCCTCCAGGGACAAAAAGAGACAGGTAAAGGTCATTACAAAAGCAATACGCTTTTAACATACACTATGATGCCAATATCGAGTATCAGGGTACCAAAAGAACGGATTTAAATTCATTTTCCAATGCTGAGCACTCACAGCTCAAATGTACTATTGATCAATTCGTTGAATTATAACCAAAAACAATTAATTAAAATAATGTCATTAATACTGATAACGTCAAGTAATTCTTTTCATTTATACTTAAAATCGTATTAATTTGACATATCCATATATATCGAGGGCGTCAAGTCAAACAACGCTATCTATAAAAGTGCAACTTTACAGGAGATTCAAAAAACGTATTTTTATTTTCTTGGAACTCGCCAAAGAAGATGTTTATTTAAAATCTAGGGGAATTTGTTGTTTGATAATTTGATTTCTTTTGTGACAAGAACGCTAACAGCTTCTAGTCCTTTTATATTAAACAAAGGCAACTTTATTAATTAACATTACACTTTATAGACGATTTAAAAAGAAACTAAAGAATATTGACATACCGTTGTTTGACAATTACGTACCCAAAAACGTATAATAACATTATCACAAATTTAAAAAAGCATTTTTGTAGATAACGTTGTTTGATATTGAGTCCTCGATATAAGCGCGTGTAAATGATCAAATGGTTATTTTATTTGCGTAACATGTATAATTCTGATAAATTTAATGCCATTTTATAGTAAATTTAATGTCATTACATGTTTACATTACAAAAATTACTGTTACAAAAATGATTGTTAAATTACACGCCAAGTTTCGATTGTTAACCTGTCCAGTGTATGGACGCGCAAATGCATCCGGTCAAAATTCGCTTTGAAGATGTATAGACGGATATGCACGTCAAACATCGGGCAATAAAATACTCGTACATATTATTTATGCATAAAATAAACATTTTACAACAATAGTATTGCATACATTTAATAAAATTAAAAATTTTAAGCTAGAATAATTAAGAATCTTCCATCCAATTGTGCAACCACGATTAAAAAAACTCGCTCCTGCGAGGGTAAGTATCTTACCACAGAAAATTGATCGCACATCAGAAATAGTATTAAAAAAAAAATCGTATAATAATTCGCTAATTATTTCTTAACGATTTAATTATATGAATAGGCCAAGGTATAATTCTAGATAATTAATATATTTTAAAAACGACGATTTCAAAATTCACTTTTCATATTAGCATTCAAATAAGATGTATGTAAATTTTTTCTCTGAAAGATATTTTTAAAAAGGTTTTTATAATGTCATTCGGAATATATTAAACGTTATAATGTGACTTTAGCAAGATAATTTATATCTTTAAGAACATACATTTCGACGATAATAAATAAAAAAAAAACATTGTGCAGCGATAAAAATTAACTTATATAACGATGGTAAAATATTAATATCCCGTAAGTGACTTTTTGCAAATTTTACAGGACGCTAAAAAAACTTTTTTTTCCCTTCTAACTATAGTTTACTTGTACATTCAAATATCATTCATTCCACAATTAAAAGGAAATAAAATGTAAAATATTTATGAAAAAATATTCAGTTTTTTTAGGTTTAGGCCATCGATAAGCAGTTTTAAGAAAGAATATATTACGATAAAAACATCTTCTAGTAAAACTTGCGAACAACATAAGAATGTTGTAAATATGTAAAATACCATGAGATTAAGGTTCAAAGTATGACTTGAAATATAATTATTGCGAATTTTGTATTATTCTTACGTATACCGCGAAGGAACAAATATAATCATATTGATTACAGTGTGGAAACTTAAAGCTTTCCAGCGACATTACATCTGCATATTAATTAGGTCAGTGACCTTACGCTTGAACTTGAAAAGAAGCATATAACATGTGCACCGTTGTGTTAGCAGATTTAAGAAAATCTATACAACTTTACAGCGCTACGAGAATATCGTTCCTATTATCGTTTATTATAATAATATACAATGAAAAACGTTTATTTAAAATTTATGATACTGGGGTGAAAAACGTTTGCGGAGTATATAAAACTATCGCAAGTTAAAACACCACGGCACAATGTATCAGGGAACTAACTAAATACATCTACGAATAAACTTTGACGTGTGTTTTCCATACAAGCAACGTTGAAAGCGAAAGCGTTAATACACAAAGCATATATCTAACTTTGAATATTATCAAAGAAAGCAACAATCACATGGAATAGTAATAAAAGAAGTTAATCTTATCGACACAGCGTTGTAAGCAGTAGTAGTAAGCAACAATGCACGTCGTCATATCTACGTCAACTTACGTTTTCACAAAGCGGTTTATGGATATATTGTCAACATTGGCTAAAACAATTCGGTTTTTAAGAATGAATGAACGGATATTTAACAAAAATGGCAGTGAAAGCGTGGACAGGCGCGTGTATCGACCTCCTACAGTGAGACTAGATAGAAACCTAACCTCACAAAACGCCGGAGAGACTCTGACGGAGGGCGCGGGTGGTAAAGGGTGCCTCGATGTACACTTTCAGCGCGGAAAAACAGCGGTCATTATAAATATAACTCTCGATTTATTAACATTGGCGCATTTTTGATATTTTTGTTTTTAAATCGCCATTGAAAATTTACAACTCCGAACAAACTCAAAAGGAAGATGCAAGAAGCACTACTCTTACGGAACAAATAAATGAATACTTTCATTTAAAATTGGATGAGTCACTGTATGAAATATGTATTTACATTTAATTGCAGTATACGAGTAAGTTCTATAATACTAAGTTTTACTACAACAATAATCTACTAAATACTTATTTAAAAGAGTTTAAACATCACCACGTATTTAATTATGGTATCTAAAAATAAACTTTAAAGTTTACAAAATGTAATTTTGGTTATTTTTTTAGTAGATATGTAATACTTTTGAGTGTTTATGCGGACATAATCATACGTGACATTATGTGAAATTGCACAAGTTTTTTTACGCGCATTCAAAACAAGATCATGGACTAAATTGGTTGAGCTAATAACTGACGATTATTACTCGTCAAATATCTGTCAAAACAATCATCACACTGAGAAGATATATTTCTACACATCTATATAATATATTTCTACACATGAAACGAATGAGAGTATTCTGTTGGGTTAAACATCCTTGGATGATTACTATACTTTTATATGCGTACGACAGTTGAATAATTAAACATTTAATATAAAGGAAATAATATATGATAAATATATTTAACATCAAGCTACAAATATGATTTACAGATTATAGTTAACTTTATCTACAATAATTTCCATTTATAACATAATTACCAGACAAATTCATAGAAATATGATAATATCCAACAGCAAAAAAAAAATTATCCGGTATATTTCTGTATTTACTATTATCACGATATTACATTAAATCAATTCTAAAGGAAGCCTAATATTCATAACGTGCCATTATAGTGACATAAACTTTTAGAATCTTATATTAAAAAAGGATATAAATAAATAAACGGAAAAATTGAAATCCTGAATTATTGAATGTTTTATACTCGAAAAATTTCTTTCAAACAATTTTCTTTTATAAATCTATAAATGAAGTATCCATATATAACCAAAATCTCAAATCTGCCACCGGTCTTTTAGTAACTGAAAAATTGAATAGCTTTAATATTTAACTGCCTTCAATGTGTTAACTCGATTTTCGTAGGGCTCCGAGCTGCGAAGTGGTTTGGGCGGGAGGACTATGCCGCCCTCGCCCACCGCCAGGATGTAGCCCGCCTAAGAATGAACCACCCCGTGAAGGGATGAATTAGAAGCACACGAGCCACCCCCCGGCTAAGGGCGGAATAGTTTCGCCACCTTCTCAAGAGTGTCGGCGGCCGTATATATTTTTTCTTTGAGAACGTAAGAAACAGCAACCGGTGAAAAGAGCAAAATAACTGACTGGTCGGTTTTATATTACGCAACATGCTCGACGAAATGGGAGACATTCTGGAATATTTATCATGTTTTTAATGTTGTCGTGTAGCGAAAAAGACACCTTTTATATTTTTGTTCATTTATAAATGACATTAAATTTTTACGGGATATTGTTATTACCTGTCGGCAAATCAATGTAGGCTTATAATAATAATTCATAAAAGCGCACTAACATCAACAGATTAACAAATGGATGATTTTATGTATTGTATAATGAATGGTGTGGTACTCGTAGTAATCGTGTGACAATGCAACAAAAACTATTTTTAACTGAAATAAGCGTCGGTTCTCTGGAAGCAACTTAGGGGTCATCCATAAACCATGTAACGTTTTACCCCCCCCCCCCTCCATGTAACACTATGTAGAAAATTCACCTTGACCCCCACTACTCTCAAAAGTTAGGTAACTTCCCACATTAAGTGATTAAGCACCAGAAACCAGTTCACTCGCACAACTTAAAACGTAGTTTGCTAGACAAATTCAGATAATTTGGAAGACAGATATAAAAGTGCATATATATGATTATAATATGGCCATTAAAAACAAAGGCATGATAAAAAAAAAATCAATGTACTTAACAAATATTGACGTTCTATTTTTGCTTAAAATTTCATATCTTACCAGGTTGTGACGTTATGTGTCGTACAGAAAGGTTAATTAGGAATGCAATTTGTAATCACGTATTCATTTTTGAGAAGGAAAAGTGTTACGTAACAATACAAATAACCCACCCTCCCCTTTGTAACGCCATGTAGATGGTGGTGGTCACTCCAGTCTCCCCCTCAAGAGCGTTACGTGGTTTATGAACGACCCTTAGAAGTAATCTAATAATGCAATCGATCTCAGTGAATCTCGAAGGTTTTAGTAGTGAAACCCGCTACGTGCATATACTCGTATAGCGCGTCATATATTCACAAATACACAAAATATATAAATTTCAGTGTTTGAAAATCCATTCATTCAATATATAAATTTTAATTTTATTGTGTAAAATAACTTTTTTGCGTTCGCAGGGACGCGATTAGAATGGACGTATGATACATATGAAGCGTCTTGTCACAAAAAGCGATATAAGCATATTTTGTCGAAATCGACAAAAAACCGTTCAAATTGCACGCTCATTTTTACACTTTGTGTGAAAATTTTATGTTCCAAAACCCAATGAATATTAGTATATTTCAAATCTGGTTGATTCAGCGTCTACTTAAATATTTGTTTTATTTTAAAGTTAATCAACTAATAAACGCCGTCATTGTGTTCCAATTTAAGCATAGAATACGGTGAAAATAAAACAACTTAACATGAAACAACATTTGACCTTAAAACATAAAAATATTTTTTCCGAGAATATTGAAATGTGCTTATATCGCTTTTTGTAACTAGACGCTTTATATCATTTGATAATAAGCGACGATTAGAACGAGATTGATAAATTGTTGAGAAACTATATAGAATTATAAAAACATTAAAATAATCAATCAATATTTACAAAAGCAATACAACACGTTTTTTAACTTTGTATATAATTATTTCTAATGGTAGGTCTAATTGTGAGTAATAACTGAGGCGTGTATTTCCAAAGTCAACTTATTCCACTTAAAAAAAAATGTGACAAATGCCAAAAAACTATTCACGGTGTCGATATTATATTTTTTTTTGTTATATCCATTTGTAGTGTGAAATAGAATTTTAAATGTAGATAACAAAAAAAATATGTAATATCGACATTTATTTGGCGTTTACGACAATTTTTTTGAAGTGGAATAAGTTGACTTTGGAAATACACGGCTCAATTGTTGGACCAAATTAGTTACTCAATGTTATTTTGATAACACTGCACTGGGACACATTGGGTAAAGTGGGGAAAAGGCGGGAATTCATTAAAATGTACCGGAGAGTCCCGAAAGGATTAAGGAAGCCTTTTATCAAAAAGTAAATTTATGGCAGGTAATAAATATTGCAGTGATATATTTGGTTGTTCTCAAAACAGTAGATCAAGGGTTCGATGTAGATGAAAAAACATAAAATGCGATATTATATTATAAAAAAGAAAAATATGGTTGTAATTACGAAGTTTCAAAATAACCGTTTACTGAGCTTGTAAAACAGATGCTTGCGGCGATTTTTGGGACTGCAGTGGTATGACTATACGCGAAATGAGTTGATAAGGGAACGGACCATGCAGCCTCTCATCACATCCAAAGTGAAGATGAGGCGTTGGAATTGGCTTGGTCATATGTTGAGAGTGCCTGAATCGCATCCCAACCAGGTATGCCTCTTCTTCAAGCCAACCGGATTCCGTAAACCCGGGTGGCTGCCGAACACCAGATATAGGATGTATTCGGCGCAGTTGCGGGAAGCCGGCATGATGAGGAAGGATGCAAGAGGACGGGCCAATGACAGGGATTCATGAAGACAGCATGTGGTGTCGAAATTCTTTGACTAAGGGGCGTGACACAGCTAATAAGAAGGAGAAGTAACTGTATACATTTAAAGAACTTATGATTATCTTACTATATTATTATTTCAATAAAATATACGATAAAAGTAGAATCATATAAGAAACAATGAATATAAAAAATATAGAATGTATTTATTTCGAAATTTCATGCATATTGAAGTACTCCAAGAAATAGCATTAGAATACTGTTTTGTTGTATTTTGGGCTAATATCGCTACCCTGCTACACGCGGAAATAATTGGCCATATATGATTTATATAGACTTTCATAAATTTGTTTTGCTGTTTGCATCGGTTGTATGATTTATTTTCAATACCCAATTTCGAAACCCCCAGATAACCCCGGAACACCCCGAAAGTTTTCTGATGTCCGGCAAAATGCGATCCGATTGGTAACCCTATTCAAACTTGATGTTTCCAAAAAAACAATGTGTAATACATAGCGCTATCTGAGTAATTATCGCGATATTAGATCGCGGACCAATGAAAGCTTGTAATTAAACACGATCAATTTTAATACCATCGCAAACATTAGTGATGTATGTTGGAATAGTTTGGGTTTCGAATAGATTCGAGAGAACGAAGCTTCAGTACGAAAATAAAGGCATTTTTATCCCGATCAAATATTTACTTTATGTAGGAGCAAATTATTCGGTGGCGCAGTAATTCGCAACTATGAATCACAAGCTTGTCAGAATGCATTTAGCGATTAAAAAATTACCAATGATAATTATTACTTACGTACACTTTGCATGTATTACAAATTTATTGAATTATTTAATGTGCAGGTATGTCACGTTAGTCTAATAGATTACCAAGTATGTATAATATTAACTGTTATTTATTTACCGTCGAGTTAAGAGTTCCTTCTCAGTTTCCCTTCTTACGCTCATTGTTTATTTAAAATGAAACTTCTTTTATCGCGTCACGAAAATGTGAAACTAATGGCGGGGAATTGCTCTCCATGCTTATACGCTCTCTCTCATACTTGGTGCTCTCTCTGTCAGGCAAGCGCCAGGGCGCAGAGTAAATTTCGCCAAACCAGAGGCAAGGGTAACTACTAATGGACTTCATACGTAATAAATTCAAAGTAATACTAAAACAATAGCAACGAAAAAATCTGGAACGATTGACGCAGTATTTTTTTGTTATTTTTTTAAAACCATATCCGCTTCGTAACGAATCATAGAGAACTTGATAACGTGAAGATTTTTTACGAGTAATAATTGTCAGTTATTAGCTTAAATATGTCGGGTTTACGTCCTGGTTACAATACAGGTGAATGAATATTTGATAAAATTGAAGCCAGCTACAGGATTTGAACCAACAAACAATTAACCTAACGATGGCAATTTACGGTAAATATTTAGATAAACTTAAATTTCGAATCTTTATATCTTATTTTAGTTATCAACCAATCATTTTATTTTTTGATTTTAGTAAAGACACGGATACATATGAATAAAGATATATTTTCAACTTATGAATGCATATACTCGTACACTCCACAAATTTCCCAATCCTCTTGTTTGGAAATTTCACATCAAACGTCTGTGGCGACCACGCACCCTAATTTTTATTTCATTTACCCGTTGCCTCTTAAAATACCGTGGCATTATTTCAGAATTGCTAAAACAATCTAAACGGTCTTCATTTCATAACAAATATCCCCCATTCGGACGGCCTATCTTATCTGTTGTACAAGTTATTTAATTCTTATTAAAATCATCAGTAATTAAAACCATCTCATTATAGATTAAATAAACAAAATTTGCGTTTGATACTTTATATCTTCATGTAGACGAGATTTTAGAGTATTGGTAAAAATCACAAATGTGATGTATCACTGCTTCTGCCGCTTAAAACAAGGGACGGAGTGAAAACTGCGTAGAGCACCAGAAACCGTTTCAGTATTAGGGCGTAAATTAGAATCGCTCCTACTTCACATCCGCCATCTACTCGTACCTCCTGCCCTGAAGGGCGTTTAATAAATCTTTTCGCCTTAATATCTGCGTACACGTTACTTCGCGCACACCCTGTTACCAGGATATATTTATTCAAATTTTGTAATGTAATAGTTAATTGAAAACGGGTTTATGTTGATTTCGGACCATCAACGTTACGAATGCAGAAAGATTTTTTTTTCAATTACGTCGAAAGCTTTCGATCATTTCATACGAACATTTCAAAATCCGAAATGAGAAGCAGACTCCTGTGACTTTTATGTATTTTTCCTGTGGGCCACTTTAATATAAACGGTTTTTATCCTCTTTTGGATCGATCTCTGTCCAATAGACTTTTAGTTATATTTCAACCTTATTATTTGCATTAGATTTAATAGATTATATTTAAAATTCAATCTTACTTACGAAATTATGATAACAATAAAAATACATATTGATATTTTATCAAAGTAATGACTTATTTCCACCAATCTGTGAGGAAGGATCCAAAACCATCAGAGGCATGTTTTTTCATTGAATATCACAATTTAGTATTTTCCCTAACTCATCAATTTTAGAACTAAAGAAGAAATAAGATATGGGTAACATTACAAACATCATTCTAATGATGCTAAATATGCAATTAAGTTTAAAACATTGACACGACTTTCAGTCTAAGCGTTCTGCGTACATTTCACATGCAGAACATATTAAGAAAACATTCGCCAGACAGTAAAAGCAAGAGTGAGATATCAATACAAATAAAATTTTATAATAAATAATATTTTATATAATATCGTATCTCTGAACGATAATACAAGCTGATAGACATATTACCGTAAATTTATCGAGTTCCTCTGGAGAAAAAAAATACTTAGGCAATATTTATTTTTCTATATAAATAAACGTTGCGGGTAATCTACCCTGAAATCTCTTTCACTTCCGAAAAATTCGTAATTACAAACCAAAGGATTTTAGTAAACACGCAAAAAGCAAGCCGTATTTTACAGTATTTTTGCTTGGTAATAAATAAATGAAAAAATGTAAAGAATGTTACTAAATGAAGCGTCTAGTTACAAACAGCGATATAAGCACATTTTAATATTGTCGACAAACGATGTTTTTATGGTTTAAGGTCAAATTTTGTTTTATGTTAAGATTCTTGTCATCGTATTCATTGTTTAAAATAGATCAAATTAACAACGTTTATTATCTGATAAACTTTAAAGTGAAATAAATACTAAAATACGCGTGGAATCAAGCTGAAGATTTTAAATA